>JACXGM010033170.1:0-12378 GCA_016801145.1 Umbra pygmaea | reverse complement strand
GGGGTGGGGGATCTTAAGGTACACAGTATTAAGGTCACATTGTTTCTCATTGTTCGATTAGTGTCAATAAAAGGAGGTAGAATTGAAATTGCCCATGAAATGTTTGTATTTGAAGGCAACAAACAATTTCTGTTTTGTTAAATAAAGATAAACCAAAGACTTATAGTAATGCTAGCTGGCTTTGTAATATTACTATCTACCCTATGTCATCCTAGATACTAAAGCTAACGTCTAGTTTAGTACCTGAGTAAACATTAATGTTCTATGGAAAGTTAAGACGTGTTAAACAAAAATATTAAATCAGGCCATATTGTCTCTGACATATCAGGTAAGTTACATGAACAGTTCAGTGTTCATTTATATGTGATAGTAGTTTAATGTGGTGGAAACAATTACAGTGACTTGCCAGGTAATTTTCACGATCTACTGGACTGATTACTGGTTTACTGGCTACTTGTCGACACGGCTAGCTAGCCACTAACACTAACTATATTCCCTATCAAAATTACTGTACATGCGATTTCATTTGTCTATGCATATGGTAAATACACTTACTAGCTACAGTAAATTAAGAATTATGAACAATTAGATGACCGAAGTTTGCAAAGGAAGCTATGCTTTCTAGGTACGATGAATAACATACTAGACTTACTGTTTGGGTAGAGGATGGGTCCCACTTGGATTTTTTTCTTTCCAAATGGCGTCATTGAAGCTATGAAGTTCTTCTGTTGGCGTATTACATGCCAACTCCATTTGAAGTTATTAATAGTGAAATCTACAACACCGTTTTGCCTGGCATGACATCATGAACGCATTTAAATTGCCTCCGTAGGTAAAGCTGTGTGATTTTCTACACGCTACGTTGGAATCAAAAGAGTTACGTTCAATGACGTTCTGACGTTTTGCTGTGTTGACCAATTGGGAAGCCGACAGGAATGGGTTCAAGAGTTGATCGACAAAATATGTTTTGCAAAGATTTTTGTTTTGCAAGCAAAGATTTTTTTTTGCAAGCAAAGATTTTGGTTTTGCAAGCAAAAAGTTTTGTTTTGCAAGCAAAAGTTTTCTACTTTTTTATATATATATTATATAATATGTGATTAAAACATGTGTTTTTCTTTTGAAAAAAATAGTTTTGATTGCAATATAAAGACACAATTGTAGCTCCGTATTTTGAAAGCAAAGGTTTTGGTTTTGCAAGCAAACGTTTTGGTTTTGCAAGCAAACGTTTTGGTTTTGCAAGCAAACGTTTTTGTTTTGCAAGCAAAAGTTTTGTACTTTTATATATATATTATATATTATGTGATTAAAACATGTGTTTTGCTTTAAAAAAAAATAGTTTTGTTTGCAAAGCAAAAAGTTTTGATTGTGATATAAAGACACAAATGTAGCTCCATAGATATTTGACACATTCGAAAAATCTATTATGCGGCTTGACCTTTTGACCTAGCCATGTCAAAACACATCTGGTGAACTCAACTTACTGCCCTGCACATAACACATAGCTTCTTAAAAAAACACCCTTTGATTTTATAAGTATTTTTTCTTATAAAAATGCTTATAAAATCTAAGGGTGGTTTTAGAAAAAGCTTTGTTTTATGTGCAGGGCAGTTAGCTGCCTATTGAAAGAACAGAACATACACTTTCAAAAGATAATTTGGTTATACATGTAATCTGAGGTAAAGGCTAAATAAATAAAATACGAAAGGCAAATGGAAATGTTTCATTATGATGTCACTATGGCACACAGTCATCAGAGCTGGGGACAGACAGCCAGGGACAGACTGGCAGACACAGGGAGTCTGAGTTAAGTTGGTTGAGTCTTTGTTTGGCACTATCATGAAAGATTTCCTCTTGTCTAGACTTGTAAAATAGAGACATAATTGGAAAATGTATTGCTGTCGTGATTAATTGTGTAGTTTTGGGTACTGGTACAGTAGTAACATATAATCAATACTGAGACCAACTTTGGGATGGCTTTAAATCGAGATTATTTTAGATGAGCTTACACCATGGACATTGTATTTAAAAAATGTACCCACACACACACACACACACACACACACACACACACTACCATTGGTATTGATGGTTGTAAATATGAATAACTGCATTCATACTGGACTGATAAGGAACAATGCTATAACTATTTTAGTAGTAGTATTACAATGATTGAAACATTTGAACAAGTTGGGACAACCACTCAGTTCAGTACCTATCAATTAACCAGTATGTTTTTTTTTATTTATTAAGTAAATATGGTTCTTCAATATACCTTTAGCATATTATATGTAGGCCAGTGGTAGGCAACTCCGGTCCTGTAGGGCCGTAACACTTCAGATTTTTTATTTTAACTAGTAGTTAATTGCAATCACCTGCTTTCCCAGGTATAAACCAGTCCCTTATTAGAAAGAGAAAACAAAATTCAGAAGTGTTTCGGCCCTCCAGGACCTGAGTTGCCTACCCCTGATGTAGGCTGTGTGTTATAGCACTACTTTTGGTGTCCCCCTCAAAAATTGCTTTGAAGAAATATTCATGTAATTGTCCCCTCCAACAATGATGTCCAATTTTTGCCCCTGATTATAAGACTAATTTGAGACATGTTTAATTTTTAAATAATAGGCTAATCAGTGCCAAATCATGTGCTATGGATAAATGTTCAGTAGGATGTATTTAATCCAAAAATAGTCTCAAATCCTTAGGCAGTTGAGGCAGTAATAGCCAGCAACAGAAAAACACGGACCCACGTCACTCTCCCTTTCAACTCACTGTAGGCCATAATTGCATATGCATATTGCTCTATAAAAACTAAACTATCACTCGTGCCAAATCATGTGCTTTGGATAAATGTTCAATAGGATGTATATAATCCATACATATTTAAAATGTAAAATGTTTTATTTATTCTGGAATTGTCCTTTAAAGTGGATCGGACAGCATTTCAACTATTTCGCAGATTTGAAGCAAGCAGACATACACTAGTGTTCAAAGGTTTGGGCTCACTTTTTTATTTTCTCTACATTTTTCTCTCCCAATTCCCCCTAATCCTGCCTATTGTCGGCAGCTCCGCAACTCCTTGGCCAGATCTGTGGGATGGCGAGTGGTGCACAGACGGTTCATCCAACCACAAGTCACACAAAAAAGAAGCCGTCAACGACTGAGATGGACATTTTGAGATGGAAATTTGTGAGAATTGCTCGAGTGATGACTTGCTTCCGATCAAAATTAGCAGTTCCTCGAAAATGCACTGTTCTAGTTATTATTATTATTTCACCCAAATTTGGAACTCATTCAGAGAAGCCATATTGCAAGCTTTTTTTTCTTTCAATTGCACCTCCAAACAAGGAGGTAGGGGATGGTGGTGGAGCTGTCAACATTGCAGGGTTAGTGGGGATACATTTGACAATAACAATTAAGAGGGGAGAACATGGGTAAAATAATAATAATTTAAAACAAATTGTTAGGGAGTATTTATGAAAATGTGTAAGAAAGAAACAGTCTTGAAGACTTACCAGTAGGGTGTGCAGCAAAGGCTAGCAGCAACACACTAGTTTTAGGATTAATAACAATTAAAGGTTATACACTGCTCAAAAAAATGAACTGAACACTAAGATAACACATCCTAGATCTGAATGAATGAACTAATCGTATGAAATACTTTAGTCTTTACATAGTTGAATGTGCTGACAACACAATCTCACAAAAATTATCAAAAGAAATCAAATTTATCAACCCATGGAGGTCTGGATATGGAGTCACACTCAAAATGAATGTGGAAAACCACACTACAGGCTGATCTAACTTTGATGTAGTGTCCTTAAAACAAGTCAAAATGAGGCTCAGTAGTGTGTGTGGCCTCCACGTGCCAGTATGACCTCCATACAACGCCAGGCCATGCTCCTGATGAGGTGGCGGATGGTCTCCTGAGGTATGTGGTGCAACGTGGCGTTGGTGGATGGAGCGAGACATGATGTGCCAGATGTGCTCAATCGGATTCAGGTTTGGGGAACGGGCGGGCAAGTCCATAGCATCAATACCTTCCTCTTGCAGGAACTGCTGACACTCCAGCCACATGAGGTCTAGCATTGTCTTGCATTAGGAGGAACCCAGGGCCAACCGCACCAGCATATGGTCTCACAAGGGGTCTGAGGATCTCATCTTGGTACCTAATGGCAGTCAGGCTACCTCTGGCGAGCACATGGAGGGCTGTGCAGCCCACCAAAGAAATGCCACCCCACACCATTACTGACCCACCGCCAAACCGGTCATGCTGGAGGATGTTGCAGGCAGCAGAACGTTCTCCACGGCGTCTCCAGAATCTTGTGACGTCTGTCACATGTGCTCAGTGTGAACCTGCTTTCATCTGTGAGGAGCACAGGGTGCCAGTGGTGAATTTGCCAATCTTGGTGTTCTCTGGCAAATGCCAAACGTCCTGCACGGTGTTGGGCTGTAAGCACAACCCCCACCTGTGGATGTCGGGCCCTCATACCACCCTCATAGAGTCTGTTTCTGACCGTTTGAGTGGACACATGCACATTTGTGGCCTGCTGGAGGTCATTTTGCAGGGCTCTGGCAGTGCCCCTCTTGCTCCTCCTTGCACAAAGGCGGAGGTAGAGGTCCTGCTGCTGGGTTGTTGCTCTCCTACGGCCTCCTCCTCATCTCCTGATGTATTGGCCTGTCTCCTGGTAGCGCCTCCATGCTCTGGACATTAGGCTGACAGACACAGCAAACCTTCTTGCCACACCTTGCATTGATGTGCCATCCTGGATGAGCTGCACTACCTGAGCCACTTGTGTGGGTTGTAGACTCCATCTCATGCTACCACTAGAAAGCACCGCCAGCATTCAAAGTGACCAAAACATCAGCCAGGAAGCATAGGAACTGAGAAGTAGTCTGTGGTCACCACCTGCAGAACCACTCCTTCATTGGGGGTGTCTTGCTAAGTGCCTATAATTTCCACCTGTCGTCTGTTCCATTTGCACAACAGCATGTGAAATTGATTATCAATAAGTGTTGCTTCCTGAATGGACAGTGTGATAGATTTGGAGTTACATTGTGTTGTTTAAGTGTTCCCTTGTATTCTAATTAAATACACTGCTCAAAAGAAAAATCTGTCAGGTTATTGTCAATTAATTGATGAGTGCACTGTACATACATGAAAAAAATAACAGACACACAAATGGACAAACACATTCACAAAACCAATCTGAAGCTAACGGGCCCATGGCAAAACTGAGCCCGTCACAGCAATTACTGACAATAAAATGATCTGCCCTACTAGTCTAATGATGCTACAGACTAACATGATTAACACAGTCAACATAAAACACATCTGGACATTAGACAGTCATGCAGTAACTAAGCAAGTAGCCACTTTATTTATAATTCATTTATTTGACTCTTACCTGAACAAATAGTTGATGAACTGTTGTTCAAGATCACTGTAATAGGTAATAAAAACATAACATATTTGATGGTACTTACAACTGGAAACCAGCAGGTCAATATTTTGTCTAATCGAAGAATGCAGTTTAAAGCTTACCTCAAATGAGTGGAGTTGAAATTTGTCTGGAACACTCTATACCCACCTGAAATTCATATTTGTACTGAAATGTTCAGCTGTATGTGTATGCTATACACTATAAAGACAATGTCACAGATGGGTTTTATTAGAGCCATACTTACCAACACAGAGGAGATGTGCAAAGGCCCACATGTATCCACTAGAGTCAAACTGAGGGTCATAGAATGGGAGGTTGGTTGCCGACATCAACAGCAGACTCACGCTAGAAAGAAAGCCAGTAATTACCACTTTTTTACCAGTTTTTCATGACAAACAGTTGGAGGCATAATAGACAGCCAAATTCTGATTTGGAAAATTTGCTTGCTTAGTTAGTGTTCTAAAAATCTACCAATTCTAATTTTTAAAGAACTATGAAGGAACGAGTTGCAACTAACCTAAACATTTTCATCCATGGAACCCGCTGGTAAAAAAAATAAAAGGCAAACAGAAAATTGATTTAGTGCAGTATACACCGAATAGCCATAACATTATGACCACCTGCCTAATAATGTTTAGATGCCCTATTTTCTGCCAAAACAGCCCTGACCTAACGTGTCATAGACTCCACTAGACCTCTGAAGGCATGCTGTGGTATCTGGCACTAAGACAATAAAAACAGATCCTTAAAGTCCTGTAAGTTGCAAGGTGGAGCCTCCATGGACTTGTTTGTCCAGCACATCCCACAGATGCTCATTTGGATTGAGATCTGGGGAATTTGGAGGCCAAGTCAACTCATTGTTGTGTTCAAACCATTCCTGAATCATCTTTGCTTTGTAGCAGGGTGCATTATCCTTATGAAAGAGGCCAATACCATCAGGGAATACCGTTTCCATGAATGGGTGTACACATGGTCTGCAACAATGCTTAAGTAGGTGGTATGTGTTAAAGTAATATCCACATGACTGGCAGGACCCAAGTTTTCCTCGTACCATTTGTTTCTCGGGTCAGTGATGCACAGGCACCCGGCCATTCACATGCTGTAAAAGAAAATGTGATTAATCAGACCAAGCCACCTTTTTCTATTGTTCTGTGGTCCAGTTCTGATGCTCATGTGCCCATTGTAGGCAGTGGACAGGGGTCAACATGGGTACCCTGAATGGTCTGCGTCTATGTAGCCCCATATGCAACAAACTGCAATGCACTGTGTTCTGCTACCTTTCAATCATAACTAGCAATAACCTTTTCAGCAATTTGAGCTACAGTAGCTCGTCTGTTGGATCGGACCACACAGGCCAGCTTTCGCTCCCCACGTGCATCAATGAGTCTTGGCTGCCCATGACCCTGTCGCTGGTTCACCGCTTTTCCTATCTTGTTCAATTGCTGCCAAATATCCCACCCACCAACAGGTGCCATGATAATGAGATTATCAGTGTTATTCACTTCACCTGTCAGTGGTCATAATGTTATGGTTGCTATCAGACTGTATTCATAGTTCAATGTGGGTTTTGGATACAAGCTTTCCCTTACCTCCCTCTGTGTCAACTTCACAATAAAGCATTTCACCACTTCAGAGGCATTATGAAGTGTGAAGAAGAAAGGGATTGGCTGTAATATATAGAAAAGCAGAAATCTTGGATCAGTGCAGTCTGTCTGGCCACAGGGTTACAAAAGGATCCAAAACTTGAATTTAGCTTAGATTCATCCAAAATGTTAGCTTACTGTATAAAAATGAACCTTTTGTGGGATACATAAGGCAATTCTAGGTCTTGTGGCATATTTCTGATAAATTTTCCACAATTCAGTAGAGTTATTACATCACATGTACAGCTGATTCTCAAGAACTTGCACACTAAAGAGATGCTGTTTTTTTACTTAACTTTGTCACAATAAAAAAAATATTTTGCCCCTTCAAAGTGTCCGGTATGTTGTGTAAAACAAATGGTAAAAATCTCAATACAATCCTATTTCATTCCAGGTTGTCACACTACAAAATTTGGAAACATCCAAGGGGGGTGAATACTTATGCAAGGCACTGAATATCCAGTGCAAAATACATCTACATTTAAATGGTATTAATATTAATTTGCATATTTCCATTCATTCCCATATTCCTGTTAATTCCCACAGAACATTTCCACCTCTGAATATTCCCCAAAATGAGCGACCCTATGGCCATAGTGCAATTTTGAGGTTGCACACATTTTTTCCACTTTTTTTGGTGTGGGACAAATATACATGGCATATGGTACATTTCAGTAATTTGGCAGTGTGCTTGAGGTAGGTATACCTAGGCCCAGAGAAACATGATTTTGCAAGGTTTTTAACCATTATTTAACCAGGTAAGTTGATTGTTAAAGGGGAAGGAATGTTACAGGGGTAAAGCAATTGCAGTCAACAGTCTTGCCAATGGACAATACAGAGCTTAAATCTTGAAGGTTGGTACCTTTCGGACACCAGTCAGTTAACCTAAACTAAGTCAACTTACTGCCCCAACTAATTTTAGACAAATTATCAGTGAAGGCGTTGGTCTGACTTCATTCAGCCAGTATGTTCTAGTAAGAAACTCAATCAATTAATTTATTTATAAAGCCCTTTTTACAACAGCAGTTGTCACAAAGTGCTTTGACAGTTATCCGGCCCGAGACCCTCAAAAGCAAGCAACACAAGTGATGCACCGTGGCTAGGAAAAACTCCCTAGTAGGTGGGACCTGGGAAGAAACCTAGAGAGAGGCCAGAATTGGCTGAGTGACTAACCAGGCGTGAAAGAGATCTGGATCCAGCATAGATAATCCCTATGAACAGGAACGATCCTGGAAGCCAGGAAAGTGCTGCAGACCTGTAGGAAAACAAGGAATATATGATACCATCAAGGGTGCTGACAGGGCTACACTGGTAACTCCTTTTCATTTCCTTTACTGGGAATATACACTCCGGCCACTTCATTAAGTACACCTTGCTAGTACTGGGTTGGACCCTCTTCAGAACTGCTTTAATTCTTCATGGCATAGATTCAACAGGGTGCTGGAAACATTCCACAGAGATTTTGGTCCGTATTGAAATGATTGCATCAAGCCTTGCTGCAGATTTCTTGGCTGCATATCCATGATGTAAATCTCCTCCTCCACCACATACCAAACATGCTCGATTGGATAGGAGTTCTGGTAACTGGAGACCACTTGAGTATAGTAAACTTCTTTTTTTTTTTAAATAAGTTTGGAATTGTGAGCTTTGTGACATGGTGCGTTATCCTGCTAGAAGTAGCTGAAAGAATATCGGTACACTGTGGTCATTAAGGGATAGACATGGTCATCAACAATACTTAGGTAGGCTGTAGCATTTAAATTATGCTTAATTGGTACTAAGGGGCCCAAAGTGTGCCAAGAAATTATATACACACCATTAAACCACCACTACCAGCCTGAACAGCTGATACAAGGCAGGATGGATCCTTGCTTTCATGTTGTTTGGTGCAAATTGTCACCGTACAATCTCAATGTCGCATGAGACCAGTTCTCTCATCAGACCAGAGACCATTTGCCAATCTTCCATTGTCCAATTCTGGTGGGCCCTTGCAAATTCTAGCCTCAGTTTCCTGTTCTTAGGTGACAGGAGTGGCACTTGCTGTGGTCTTCTGCAACTGAAGCCCATCTGCTTCAAAGTTCAACATATTATGCTTACAGAGATGTTCTTCTGCATACATTTGTACTCATAAGTTTGCATACCCTGGCAGGAATTGTGAATTGTCGGCACTGAATTTTACAATGACTATTCTTGCAAAAATATCTGACTTATGTAAGGGTAATAATCATATGAAGCCATTACTTATCACACAGTTGTTTGGCTCCTTTGTAAATTATACTGATAACAGAAATCACCCAAATGGCCCTAGTCAAAAGTTGACACACTTGAATGTTTGGCCTTGTTACAGACACAAGGTGACACACATTAAAATTGCAATTATAGGTTAATTTCCCACACTTGTGGCATTTTAAATTGCAATTAGTGTCTGTGTATATTAGTCAATGAGTTTGTAAGCTCTCACTTGGATGCATTGAGCAGGCTAGATACTGAGCCATGGGGAGAAAAAAACAACTGTCAAAAGACCTGCGTAATAAGGTACTGGAACTGCATAAATTTGGAAATGGATTTAAAAAGATATCAAAAGATTTGGGGATCTCTTGATGCTAAGCCAAGGTGAAGAAAGATTTCTGGCAAAACTGCCCAAATAAATGTTTGGGATACAAAGAAAAACCCACAGTTAACCTTGGGAGACATACATGCTGCTCTAGAAAGACTGTGTGGGTGTTTTTCAAGAAACAAAATACGACAATACTTGAACAAAAATTAGTTGCATGGTCGAGTTGCCAGAAAGAAGCCTTTACTGCTCCAGTGCTACAAAAAAAAGCCAGGTTACAATATGCCCAACAACACCTTTACACGCCTCACAGCTTCTGGCACACTAATTTGGAATGACGAACCAAAATAGAGCTTTATGCTCACAACGCTATGTTTGGAGAGGGGTCAACAAGACCTATAGTGAAAAGAATACCATACCCACTGTGAAGCACGGTGGTGGCTCACTGATATTTTGGTGGGGGTTGTGAGCTCTAAAGGCAGAGGGAACCTTGTGAAAATTGATGGCGAGATGAATGCAGCATGTTCAGAAAATACTGGAAAACAATTTGGATTCTTCTCCACAAAAGCTGCCAAGTTGTATCTCCAGTGGTTACAGCAGAAAAAGGTGAAGGTTCTGGAGTTGCCGTCACAGTCTCCTGACCTTAATATCATCGAGCCACACTGGGAAGATCTCAAAAGTGTGGTTCATGCAAGATGACCAAAGACTTGACTTTGAATTTGGGATCTCATAGACATCTGCACGCTGTCATTGATGCTAAAGGGGGTAATACACCTTATTGAGAACTAGGGGTATGTAGACACTTGAACAGGGATCATTTCTTTATTTTCTTTGTTGCCATGTTTTTGCCATTCTGTTATGACCTACAGTTAAACATGTATTCCATAAGAAATAACTAATGTTTTCTTTAAAAATGGTTTGAGCACAGCTGTACCTTGGTTGTAACAACTTTTTTTAAGTTACTGTTGCCTTTTATGGAGCTAAAAGAGTCTAAAGATAAATGCACACACTACATTCACATATGCACACACAGGATTCATAAAAACATGCGACTAACATACCAAAGATTGCGAGTTCGAATCCAGGCGGACACTTTACATGTATTCTGTTTTCTATTCCAATGCAATGCAGACGTGTTACAAACATGCTTTTTTATGATGTTTTACTCCCTAAATACAAGTTACATCGAGTTAACAGCAAGGTTTCTGAGTGGTTAAGGTTAGGGGTTTGGGAAAGGCTTACATCGAGTTAACAGCAAGGTTTCACTGTGCGCCAATCGCGGACTTTTCCGCGAAACTGCCACGGATTTTGATCCGTGTTCATTTCACATAATTTTCGGCCATTCCGTGGAACTGTCACGGATTCTGATGGTCATAATTCGTGGCAGTTTCACGGATTTCTAAGAGATCAGGCAGATTTTTTAATGTTCAGAAACGTATAACGCTGAAGCATATATTATTTTATCGGCTATAATTCATCATGCTCCTGATACATTATAGCCGACAAAATAATGTTACCTTAAAAACAACACACACAGTGATTGACAACACGCACTTTATTTTCGGAGAGGACTGTAATGGTAATTTCAATTAAATGGGTGCACTCGGCAGATATTCATCAGGTCGTTGTACGTACAACTTGGAGAATTGAAGATGACATTTGGAACAAATCATTGGACGAACGAGACTGCCTGTTTTGCGTCTGCAACTCGTTCTTCGTTTAAAATGACAACCCTTGGACATTTATGATGACTGTGATATTAACTTGCGCTTTCATTTTGTCATGTACAGAAATGTATAACGCTATAGTATTGGGAAGCATATATTATGTTATCGGCTACAATTCATCATGCTCCTGATGCATTATAGCCGACAAAATAATGTTACCTTAAAAACAACACACACAGTGATTGACAACACGCACTTTATTTTCGGAGAGGACTGTAATGGTAATTTCAATTAAATGGGTGCACTCAGCAGATATTGTTAAGTTAGTATAACGCATTGCAAGCGTTATCAACATTTTGTTTTGTGTTAATGAAATATAGCCCTTATTTGCAGTAGGCCTCCTGTAAGCAACAACCTTGTTCCAGATTGTCACCGACTGTTTTCATTCTATAATTTGACAACTCGGTAAACACTGCATCAAGGCTACTTTCCTTTGATTGAAAACAGAAAGTGAAAACGTCTGACAAATTTTCTGCGACAATATTTTGGTTGGTGTGGACTTTACGCCAGTGTAGTTTGGTGAAAGCAAACATCGACTGTGGAGGAGGCCCCTGTCCGACAGACTTTCAACTCACACCTCCGGCGGAGCTTTTCGTGCATCCCTGTGGAGGTTGGGGGCTCTTTACTCTCGCAAGGATCCTGGAGGGGGCCTGGGAGTATGCCCATCCTGTCTACATGTGTTTTGTGGATTTGGAGAAGGCGTATGACCGGGTCCCCCGGGAGATACAGTGGGAGGTGCTGCGGGAGTATGGGGTGAGGGGGTCCCTTCTTAGGGCCATCCAATCTCTGTATGACCAAAGCGAGAGCTGTGTCCGCATTCTCGGCAGTAAGTCGGACTCGTTTCATGTGAGGGTTGGTCTCCGCCAGGGCTGCGCTTTGTCACCAATCCTGTTTGTAGTATTTATGGACAGGATATCGAGGCGTAGTCGGGGTGGGGATGGGTTGCAGTTCGGTGGGCTGAGGATCTCATCGCTGCTTTTTGCAGATGATGTGGTCCTGATGGCATCATCGGCCTG
>JACXGM010033168.1:0-12378 GCA_016801145.1 Umbra pygmaea | reverse complement strand
CCCTCTCCTGCTCGCTCTGCTCTTTTTGGCCTCTGGCTCCTTTTCCAGTATTTCAAGAAGGCCATGATCACCGGATCTGCTTGTTGCTTAGCTGCCAACATCTCAGTGGAATAGACAGGAAAACTGAAAGAGGAGCCCTGCTTGCTCACAAATGATGCATCCCCAGTCACAATTTCATCAGTGTGTGAGGCCGTTACCTGTTCTGGAGCGTCACTGGCACCCACTGGAGCCAAGAGGTTTCTGTTCTCGGAATACTGCCTGGAAAGGGCGTCCGCATTCCCATTCTGCCGCGCTGGTCGGTACACAATGTCAAAATCAAATCGTGCCAATTCTGCCACCCATCTCTGCTCGATAGCTCCCAACTTTGCAGTTTTCAAATGGCTCAAAGGGTTGTTATCAGTAAATACTATGAACTTCAGCCCATTAGGTACTCACGATACTTGTCTGTAACAGCCCACTTCAATGCCAGCATCTCCAATTTCATTGCACTGTAGTTCTCCATATTTCGTTCAGATGCCCGAAGACCCCGGCTGGCATATGCAATCGGCCTCCTTCCATCCCCACAGTCCTGTGATAAGACAGCTCCAAGACCCTGATGACTGGCATCAATCTCTACAATGAATGGCTTGGAGAAATCTGCATAGCCCAGTACCGGGGCTGAAATCAGTATCTGTTTTAGGGTGTCAAAAGCAACCTCACATTCAGGGTTCCACACCTGAGCAATGGGAACACTCAACCCTTTCCGATGGTGTATTTTTGTTGGCGAAAGGGCTGACAGTGTATGCAAGGGAGCTGCCAGCTGAGAAAAGTTTTTGACAAACCGCCTATAGTAGCTTACAAACCCCAGAAATGACTGCAACTCTGTTATGTTATCAGGCCGCCGCCACTCTGCAACTGTGCAGATTTTCTCAGGGTCTGTAGCTACTCCTTCTGCTGAGATGATATGTCCTAAGTATGATACTTGTTGCTGGAAGAATGAACACTTACTCCATTTTACCTTGAGACCATATTTCCGGAACCGGGTTAGGACAAGCTGAAGGCGATCCAGGTGCTGCTCTAATGATGAAGATAATACCACCACATCATCCAAGTAAAGCAACAGGGACTGAAACCGCTCATCCCCCAGGATTCCCTCCATAAGTCTCTGAAAGGTCCCTGGTGCATTACAGAGACCAAAAGGCATCCTATTATATTCATACAGTCCGAATGGTGTGCAGAAAGCAGTCTTCTGTCTGTCTTTTTCAGCTACCATTACCTGGTGATACCCACTGGCCAAGTCCAGAGTGGAAAACCACTGCGCCCCACAAAGAGCATCCAGAGATTCCTCAATCCGTGGAAGCGGGTAGGCATCCTTTCTTGTCTTCGCATTCAGCTGCCTATAGTCAACACACACTCTCAGGCTTCCATCTTTTTTCTTAACAATGACCAACGGGGAGGAGTATGGGCTGCTGCTCTCGCTAATAGCCCCCTGTTGTAACTGCTGCTTAATATGTGATTTCACCTCCTCATATTGGCTAGGGGGCAACCTGCGATACCTCTGATGCACAGGGGACTCATCAGTCACAGGAATTTCATGCTGGATAATATCAGTACAACCCAGCTCATTACCATCTGAAGTAAAAACATCGGCATATTTATTTAAAAGTTCCCTCACTTGCTCTACCTAATGGTTGGAAAGATTAGCACACTCAAACTTTAAGAGTTCTGGTATTACAACTGAATCCCAGCAATTAGGACTAACCTCATGAGAGCTGACTGACACCTGTACTCCCTGAGGGCCCATGTCCTCAAAAATAACCGCTTGTTCCCCCCCTGCCACTACCTCAGCTGGCTGCACCCGTGCTATACGGGTGTGGGGCTTAAGCCATATATCAGAGATACCAACATTCACCACTGGGACCAGTACATGGCCTTCCTCCACCCAAACGTAGGCTGCAGACACCAACAAATTATTTGGTAAGACCCCCTCATCCACTCCTAGTCCCTCTACAAGGGCTGCATATCCTGCAGTGGATGTACTCTGAGGCCCTGTGGCAGAGACTAAAGACATAGACCCAGCAGGCACCAAAACAGCAGCAGAAGGCACCTTTGCAAACCCTGCAACAGGATTAACCTCCTGACTCTCAGATGCAGCGACACTTTGAAATGACAAAAGTTCATTACACTCTTTTATAATGTTCATCCCCACTAAGCCCGGGATTGCAGTTTTTTTAATTCTAGTGACAGGGTCAGTGGGATCCTTAACTACCAACACACCCCTCTGTGGTATCACTCTGCCCTTAACCTCGACATCAAGTTGCATATATCCCAGGTAAGGTATTGACAAACCATTTGCTGCCTTCAAGGTCAGCCACCCACACTTCTTCAAAACAGCTTGTCCTTTGGACTCAAAGTGTTTCCTGAAAAATGTCTCAGTAACAGTGGTAACCATTGAACCAGTATCCAATAAGCAGGAAATTTGAATACCCCCCATCAGTATGTTTACAATGGGACTGGGTGCCTCTAAAGCTGCCATAGCTTCCTCCTGGAAACCCCCAGTGCCCCTTGAGCCTAGATGCCCCCCCTCTGTAGTTCGGCCGCTGACTACATGAGGAAAGAGTTTCCCTGTTGCTCCCCAACTTGACTAACCACTCTCCCATCCCTGCCTGTCTGTGGAGCTGCACTGGTGTTTTGGTTGGACATTGCATAACCACCCCTGCAGAACCTGGCTATGCGGCCCACCCCCTGACACCTGAAACAGATCGGTTGACCGGCTGGGTCATATCTTGGCTCCTGCCTTTGGTAACATTGCTCTCCTCGCCACTGAAGCCTTGAAAAGTCCTGTGACAAGACATCCAGCTTATCTGCCTGCTTTCTAATGGCATCCCGAAGCTCTACTAACAGAGCATCTCCTTGAAGGGATGCCCCAGTGGGGGTAACACAATAACATTCAGCCAAACCTGAATCGACTTCGTCTGCTTGGGACCTTTTCCCACCTGCACAGTCCTCCTCCCAAAACAAAATGGCTTCCCTTCGCAAATCTACAAATAACATGTCTGAATCCTGCCTCACCTGTCTTTTAAGCCTTCTACGACGAGCAACATCTTTCACATTTTCTACAAATTGGCTATGGACAGCTTTATCCCCACAGAGTACTTCACCCCCATTACATCGATTAATTTCAGTAGACAGTGTCATCAAAGCATGTGAGTATTCCCGCAGGCTCTCCCCCTCCCTCTGCTTCCTATCATAGAAGCGACGTTGTGCCTGTGTTAGAGACTGGGTCTGCCCATATGCATCTTTTAATGCATCTAGCACCCTTTTGGGATCCTCCCTAATGGTCTTTGTACAAAGTTTTATTTCTTGTTTAGCTTCACCATCCAAGTGATCAAAAATATAATTAGCAGCTTCATGGTCCTTGTAGCGTTTTAAGCTAAGTACATTCTGCAATTCATCAAACCAATCATAGAATGAGACTGTACATTTCTGTCCAGAAAACACACTAATTCTTTTCTCCCTGGGCATATACATCACTTCAACTGTGTATCCAGCCCCCCTGCCTGAAGCTGTAGATTGGGGTCTGGGTGAAGCTGCTGGTGAGGGGGTCGAAGGAGCAGGAGATGCCGCAGAGGGCAGTGTCTTTCCTGCATTGAGCATAAGGGTAGTCAGTTCATCATTATCACATTGAAGCTTGTCTTTCTCAGTCTTTTCTAGGAATAGCCTCTCCTTGAGGCCTCTAAGTTCCTCTTCTAGTTCTGCCACCGACATGACTGAGTCCAATAAAAGTGGAACAGAAGGGAAGAAACCGTCCAAAACACCTTGTGGGCTCCACTCTCAGGACCAGCACACTTGTTTCTTGATAGCCGCCTCTTCAGCCTATGTCACTGTTTTACTATTTTCCTGACCTGCTACTAATTACCCTGCTCGCAGCGCCAAACTGTAACATGTAGTCAGTGTAATCAGGTTCTTCCTCATTTATAGAGGCACAGGCCGGGGCTAATTTTATACAAAAATACTTTATTGTAGCCTATACAAGTCGATAATATATAAACACTAAACAGTCTGGATTGCTACACAAACAATTTCGGCTAAGCTAAAACAGTGACATAGGCCAAATCCAGTGTCCCACATGTCCACGGTCTACACAAAGCTGTTTTCTGTCCAGGTTTGCCACTCAAAACCCCAGCTAGCAGTACACGTGTTGCGAGCTGCTCACGCCACCCCAGCCGACTGCACAAACAACAACAGGATAATCCCACCAAATCAATCTTAAAACCACCTGGTGGTAGCTAGGGGCGTGGTCTTAGCTCCTCTCACTTGGTTACAATAATATTCATTATTAGGGTATTATTATAATTATAATTATTATCTTCTAACATTGCAAGGTCAGCTATTGTGCGTCATTACGCATTGTAATGGCATGGCTTTTTATAACCATCCATTTGATTGTATCTGAAACTCTACAGATGTATTTATCTAATTGTAAATGTAAAATAGTTCTGCACAAATAGAAAATCTTGAATCTTTCAAAATGGTTAAGACATGCATCACGATGGAACACATTTAAAAATTAAACAAACTGAATGCATATAAATGAACACTATGTTTCTGTATGTTATTACGACATTTATACTATGAAAACAATATTCCCCAATTGACAATAAAGACTATCTCATCATCATCTATTTATCTATTTATCTGCACCGCCAGACAGAGACATCGACAAGAATATTAGTTTTAAACATGATTTTGTTCTGTTTACCATATTATTTATGAGGATGAATTACATAACATGCCAATATAATTAGCCTACATAATATATTTGAGTGTTCTTTTTGCAAATTTTTGTAATATGTCCTTCATTTGCCTTTACGTTAAAATCTTGTTTTATATTGTTTGTATTTCTCTGCAGGCTGTTAATTGTATGCATGGCTTTGTGACATCTTCATATTATTAATGAGAGGCAGTATTTCGATTTCGGTTACACAACGCTCTGCAGTTTCAGACGGATGTACAGTAGCCTACGTGTTTCATCCATCTGCCGATGGTGTCGCCATTTCTCATTGCACCCATTTTTGTGCGTACGCATGGGTCAGAGTTTCCGTGAAGGTCCGCACATTTTCCCGTCAAGTTTGCTGTTTATAAATCCCAATTATTGCGTACGTCTTCTTTTGTGCGTACGCCAGCTTTATAAATGAGTGTAATTCATTTTATGGTGTAATTCCTGCCAGCTTGCCTATATCATAGAGCTGACAGTTCCCTGGAAGGACGCCATTGAAGAAGCTTATTAGCGTAAGAAGCTGCGCTACTTCAACTTAGCAGCTGAGGCAGAGGACAGAGGCTGGAAGATAAGATTGCGCCCGGTGGAGGTAGGGTGCAGGGGGTTTGTGGCCAGCACAACAGCAAAGCTCCTTAGGGAGATCAGAGTCAGGGGACAGGACAAGCCATCAAAGAGCTGGCCAATACCGCAGAGAGGAAGAGCCATTGGCTGTGGCTGAAGAGGAGTGATACCATCTGGGCTGCTAAGGCGAAAAGCTAACCGTGGAGCAAACACCCGGGCTTGATCAACCTGTGGTGGGCCTGCCTCAGCAGAGGGTGTATTGTGATAATTGGCCGAAACACCCTGTGATGCTGAGGTACACAACTGACGATGTGTCCCGCTGGTAAAGCCTTATAGAATAAGGCTTCATCCTTCAAGAACTCCTGAATTAGAAGTGGTGCAAACATTAGGGATTGTAATATCTAGTCCTTTCAATTAACCTATGTAATTTCATAGAGTTAATATGTGTAAGAAATTCTGCTTGTTTTTCTCTACATCCTTTTTCTTAACCACAGGACTTCATAAGAAAGAAAGTGGGAAAGACTGATGATAAAAACAGCTACTGGATTGGAATGAGAGATACAAGGGAAGAGGGAGTGTGGGTCTGGATAGACAATACAACTCTTAATGAAACCAACAAGTAAGGAAATATTTAATACAGCTTGTACTGTTGAAACTGTATATGTACAAACACGCACGCACGCACACACGCATGCACGCACGCACACACACACACACACACACACACACACACACACACACACACACACACACACACACACACACACACACACATAGTGGTGTGGTGAAAATGCTGATGTAATGTTACTAATAACAAACACACATTCTAATTCATCAAACTATATAAGACTAATTTTATCCATGTGGATCATGGGACTTTGGTGGACACACAGAATGGAGTAATGGTGTATCTCCTTCCTGTTAAAGGTACTGGGACCAACACAAAGGAACAAACACCCCAGCTGAACCAAATAACTGGCCGCCAGGTGAAGATTGTGCCCAAATAGGCCTGCGCTGTTTAGATCAAATCAATTGTTGGTTTGACTTTGCATGTGAAAGAAATTCTAAAAGAATTTGTGAGCACCGTGCAACAGACGGGCCCACATTAAACAATATAACACAAGGTCCTTAGATTAGTAAAGTTCATGAATAGTCTTAAACTTCATCTGTTTTTAGGAAATTAACAATTATCTATGATTTGAAAGTGTATCAATAGTAACTAGCTACATTTAATCTTGTCATAACAGGATGACTGTTTCTGCTTTTTGCCAATGTAAGTTGGAAGTGGATTTTAACAACAGGATTACATTTTTCAGTCATTTGAAATAGTCTACATATTTGTACAGTGCTATTAGATTAGTCTTGAAGTCCAATGTATTGAAATTCTATTTATTGTGTTTTCTATTTAATATTTTGTCATTCCTTTCACAATACCAGATCAAATGATGGATACAACATTACCTGCTAAAGAATTTACCGATGATGCAGAGTGGAAAAAAATACATCATTTTAGAAATATTTATAGGGGCGTCAGATGGCTCATTGTTTAGGGAGTCAGACATGTATTTGGAAGGTTGCTGGTTCAATTCCCAACTGTGTCAAATGGCATTATGTCCTTGAGCAAGGCCCTTTACCCGACTTTGCTACAGGGGGATGTCCCTGTAATCACTATAAGTATCCAGAGCGTCCGCTAAATTACTGAAAGTGTAAATACCAAAAATGATTGGAGGTGATGTTAAGTTACACATGAATTACACAAGAAGGAAATGGGGCTAAGATGGGCAGAGGTAGTGTGCCTGTATGGGGGAGGGGTCAGCATGTACAGTAATCAGATTGAAGCTCTGATAGGCATGATTTTAAAGCTGTGAGGGAGATGGTGTTAACAAGTTTGCGAACTGAAAGGAGTTGCAGTCAAAGGAGGAATGAGCTTTTGACGTGACCACAGAGGTGTATCTGCTTGAGTGCATGTTACGGGTGGGTGAAGCAATGGTGAGAATTTTTTTTTAGGTACAGAGGGGTTTTGCGTAGAAGTGACTTATATATGAGGTGATACCAGTGGGTCAGGCATCGAATGTGTAGTGACAGCCAGCCTACTTAGTACATCAAGTTTGCAGTGGTAGCTGTTATATGGGACATTGTTGACAAATCATATGGCACTGTGGTGTTGGAGGCAGTTCTGCAGATAACATGGCCGAAATCTAGGATCCATACAATGGTCATTTTCACCAGGGCAGCATGGGTGAGGGAGGTTTAATACAGAATAGGAAGCCAATCCTAGTTTTAATTTTCGTTTGGAGATGGTTAATTTAGTCCTGCAATGAAAGTGAGTGGTCTAACCAGACACCTAGATATTTTTAGGTGTCCACATATTGTAGTGTAGACCCATCTAGTGGTGACGCTAGTCAGGTTGGTGGTTACGGGTAGTGTCCGGTTGAAGAGCATGCATTTGGATCTGGAGTTTAGGAGCAGTTGAAGACCACGAAGTAAGTGCTGTATAGCATCAAAGATCATTTAGAGGTTTGTTAGCACAGAATCTAATATAGGGCCAAATGTGTTTAGAAGGGTGTCATCTGCATAGAGGTGGATCAGAGAGTCACTGGCTGCAAGAGCGACATCATTGATATACAAAGAGAATAGGGTCGGCCCAAGAATCCAACCCTGCGTCACCCCCGTAGAGACAGCCAGGGGTCCAGAAAACAGATCCTCCAATTTAACACAGGCAGTGTTTTCGAGAAACTGTCTGCCAAAAGTCTGCCAATAAGGATGTGATGATTGAGTCGAAAGCCTTGGCCAGGTCGATGAAGACAGCTGCACAGTAATGTCTTTTATCAATGGAAGTTGTACTGTCAATTAAGGCCTTGAGTTTAGCAGAGGTGCAGCTCGGAAACTGGATTGCATTGCAGAGAGGGTGCTGTGGGATTCTAAATGGTTGGTAATCTGTTTGTTACCTGGCTTTCAAAGACTTTAGAGAGACAGAGCAGGATGGAGATGGGTCTGTAACAGTTGGGGTCGAGAGTCTGTCCCCCTTTAAAGAGGGGAATGACCACGGCTGCTTTCCAATCTGTAGGGATCGCTGAGGATACTAGAAAGAGATTAAATATGCTAGTAATGGGAGTTGCTATGATTGCTGCAGAGAGTTTTATGAAGAACAGGGCCAAATTATTTAGCCCGGCTGGTTTATTCTAAGGGTGAACAATTAGCAGTTCTTTCAGAACATCAGCTAATTGGATTTAGGAGAAGGAGAAATGAGGGGGGCTAGGGCGTAGTGCTGCAGGGGATGTGGAGCCGTCGGCTGGGGTGAGGGTAGCCAGGTGGAAAGAATGGCCAGCCATGGCAAAATGATTATTAAAATCTTTGACTATAATGGTTTCATCAGTGGTGATAATGTTACCTAGCCGTAGAGTGGTAGGCAGCTGGGAGGTGCTCTTGTTCTCCATGGACTTGACATGTGTCCCAGAACATTTTAGAGTTGGTGCAACAGGCTGTGAGTTTTGTTTAAAGAAGCTAGTCTTGGCTTTCCTGACTGACTGTGTGTACCGGTTCCTAACCTCCCTGAAGAGTTGCATGTCACAGGGATGTCCTTAAACTAAATCAGTATGCCAAAGGATGTTTTTGTGTTGGTCAAGAGCAGTCAGGTCTGAAGTGAACCAAGGGCTGTATCTACTCTTAGTTGTAAACTTTTTCAGTGAGGCATTTTTATTCACGACAGTAAGGAAGGCACTTTTAAAGAACAACCAGGCAACTTCCACTGACAGAATGAGGTTGACATCCTTCCAGGATACCCAAGCTAGGTCAGATATGAAGGCCTGTTTGCTAAAGTGTTTTAGAGCGTGTTTAACAGGGATGAGGGGTGGTAGTTTGACTATTGACCATCACAGATGCAGGAAATGAGGCAGTAAGTAAGTAAGTGAGGTCCTGGCTGAAGACAGCTGGGGTGTATTTTGAGGGCATATTAGTTAAAATTATATCTATGAGGGTTCCCTTTTTTACGAATTATAGGTTGTACCTGTTTGGTTCATTGAAATGTTGTGTGAGGTTAAGGGCATGAAACCAATACTTTTACGGCTACAGAGGTAATTGAAAGAGAGCACCTGATTAGTTGGCTACAGGGAATAAAGAAGCTACAGGGAGTAACAACTCCATTTTCATGTTAGTAATTTCGGATACACTCTTATCCAGAACAGTATGTAAGTACCCTGGAGTAATTTAGGATAAATGACCATGGTCAAGTTGCCAATTAACATTTGGTCCAACGGGAAAATATGAATCTCTAACCATTGAGCATTAGACCCATTATAGACTAAATTAAATCCACACTTAATAAAATTAAATGTCCATGATCATAAGGTGTATTTACTGTCTGGGACAGCTGCAATTGTATTTGTCCGTCAGGTAGGTAGGAGACAGATGCAGGATTGAGTTGACAATGTTTATTTAATGTAAAAAAAAGCCAAAAGATTTCCAAACAGAATATCAACATGATTATCGAATGGTAAAAAATAGGAAAATAGGTGCAAAAATAACCCGCTTCAAAGATTATTCTTGGAGGTTCCTCAGTATGGAATCCCAGGACCGCCAAAATGTAGTAAAAGGAAATGAGGATAATTAAATGTTCATCATTTCCTTTGCCTACTATAAGCCAATAAAGTAAATTAAAAAAATACATTGTTTTCCTTTTTAATCATCAAATAACAAAGTAAATTTAAAAAAGACTTAATTTTACTTTTACATTTATCATTTAACAGTTGAATAGTTTATCTATTTCCTAGTTTACATTTCCCATTTTCCAATTTACCCATTTTACCAATTTCCCAATTTGCCACCTTCCTCGCCCTATATTATAATTAGTGTGTCTCTAAAACCATGCATCGGATGGATTGGCTGTGTAACCGACAGTTCTGGAAACAGACTAGAGCAATCAAAAAAGACTTGATTTTGTAATATTAGGCTATGTTCCAGGAGGTGGCGGTGGTGAGCCAAGATATATACAGGCTAATCAGTTAACTTCAATTCTCTAAACATTTTCATTAATTCGTTTAACTTTCTTATTCTCTTCTGTATCACGATTATTAGTTACAGAAACTCGGCCGGGTGAATTATGGTTTTTGATCAGATATCCCTTCGTGGAGTGTGTCCTAATGTTAACATTCTTAAAAATAATACTGCATCCCTCTGTTATTGATGTTCTGATGGAAGAATAAGCCTACTACAATTATTATCAGCACCGTAAGTGATTTAATTTGTAGATTTATATTGATAACAGTATATCTATAAATCATGGCTACGCAGATCTCAATCGGAGTAATGAGCTGAAGGAGAGAAGCTGTTTCTCAATGTCAAGGATCCTTCCTTGAAGGACTGGTCCTCCCAAGTCAGGTCATTCAGAGGCTAGGCGAGGCTCCACCTAGCATTCGTAGAACACATACAAGGAACAGGCTAGCAAGTGCACATTATTGCGACATTACGTCAGTGAAAAGGTCAGCCTTTGGCGCTGCAATTCAACAGCAGACAGTAGCAATTTGTACTGACATTTAAATGTTAAAATTTACTTATATGTACTACCGTTTAAACAAATGTACAGTAATATTAAACACTAAAGATTATTATATTTTAAAGCATATTGCCCCGTAATCGCGCCGACTATCTCCACTAACGTCCGCAAATAATTTTTTTAACGAGCCGGAAAAGACGCGCATAGGATTGTGGGTGATTTGGGAGAGCGAAGGATACACATATGCATCCTTGACCGTCTATGGGAAATTATCAGAATGAATGTGATTATGTATGAAAATTGGAGACAATTGCAAATAGCCAAAGGTTTATTCGAATAGAAACTCAGAGTATTCACGGGTACAAAAGTCAAAACAAGAAAAGCCGTAGCGAGAATACAGGTCACAGTGAAACAATAATTAACACTGAAGGACAAATACAGGTGGTTTATATACTGAGGCCGATCAAGCACAACGATAGACTGTGTGCGTAATTAGGAACTAAGAGCAGGGATACCACAGGCATACATAGTCTAGGCCGGATCACCCCCCATATGAAGCATAATAGCTTCCGTATACTATAACTGATAATAACCATGCCATAGAACTAAAGATACATAACGGGACCCAAAATATAATGAACAGGATATTTGCGCAACTAGCGCAGCTGAACTACTGCTGGGAAAATAACTGAGAAGCCTAGTAATGCAGGCATAGTCCTAGTACTCAGGGGAGGAGGAGCGCTGTACGGAACGAACCCCAGGGGCATTCCTGACAATGGGACTCAGTCCTTGGTTGAAATTCGGAGGATCCTCGAAATTCTGCCTTCGGAGGCTCCTTCCTTGACATTGAGAAACAGCCAGAGACAGTGGGATCTTTGGCTAGCCTTTGTCAGCTACCGCAGTTATAGTATATATTCATCAGGTTTGATAGGTCCGTCAGGTAGTTCGGCAGGTCAACAGCCCCGGCAGGTTTTGCATCTGCATGCCTCAAATTGAGGCGAGACTCCTATGTCCCTTCTAAGGGAGTCATTTTAAATGTAGCTGTTCTTTTTTTGTAGACAACAAAGTTGATTAAAAGACCTAAGAGCAATTCTATCTGTTTGTACAAAGCAACACTTGAATAGAATGTTTAGTTATAGCTGCATTACTGTTTAGTTTGAGCTCGGATAGATGAAGCCCTTCTCAGCATGATAAATACTTTTTTGCAACATTAAATATGCAATTATTATGCGAAAATAAATTATTCCAGGTCAACCGAACACTTCCAACATTGTGAATGTTTCTGGGAAGTTTTAGGACCATCTTTGTTTTGGTTTGATTTAATGGCTTTGGTTAATAGCTACGTGTTTTTAAAGTAGCTACAATCCATGTGTAACGATTCCCAATTCCCCTTCCCTGGACACTGCCACTTCCCTATTCCATCCCGCTCAGAACTACAATTCCCATTCATCAGTTCTACTTCCTGTGGACTACAGCTTCCCTAGTCATACCTCCTAAGAACTACAGTTCCCATACCCGGACTCAATTATCATGATTCACCACACCTGCATACTCCATTTTGTATATA
>JACXGM010033167.1:0-12365 GCA_016801145.1 Umbra pygmaea | reverse complement strand
GTGTGAATAACAGGAGTGTTGCACTACAGCCATTGGCAGAAGGCACTGCAATCAGCCACTAATTGTAATGCTTCCCCTGAAATCAATGAACGCCGCTTAAGCTGCAGGTAATTTCAGTCCAAAGTTTTGCATTATTGTCAACGGTTAAAGCGAACATTAAATGTGAAAAATGCATATTATTTATTTTTAACTCAGTAGAAAAATATCACTAATTTGGAGGAATAAAAACAATAATGCCTTTGTTTGCCTCTGGCCCAGAAAAAGCAAAAGTGAGCTCTGACCAACATGCTCGAGTAGCTCAATGTCACAGCTGCAAACCCCATCAGAGGCACCCAGAGCCCCGGCCGTGCCAGAAGAGACGCCCGGCAACCCGCCCGGCAACCCGGCCGTGCCCGATGCAGTTATTTTAACTAGCATGTAAGAAAACACCCTAAACCATAACCTATCCCTTTAAACAAGTAAAACACATTTTCAATTGGGTTTAGTTTGGGTGAATAAAAAATAATCTGTTACTTTAGAAGTATGTTTGAGTTGAATAATGTGCAGCGAGGTGAAGTGCAGTCTAATTTGTTTTGAGGCTTATTTGTTTTTTTCTGAGCAGACAAGACTTTGTCCACAACAAAAGTTGTCCTATTCCTGCTGTCCGCAGTTACAGTCCATCATAAATGAAGAAAGCAGATCCCCACCTTATTACACCAATACAGTAGGTATGCCAGTTACTTTTTCCCTCAAAACATTTTTTAGACACTGAATCCCCTTTCCTCATTCTGACACATTAATATTTGTCTTATTTTTCCAAAGTACCTTTCCAGAACTATGCAGTGTATTTTTGGTATTTTTCGGGCCATCCTATTCTTAAGGCTGACTGTTGATTTTGCACATTTCAGTCCAGCTTATGTAGGTTACCTTAAAGACTCCTGTGAATGGTAGTGCCTGACACATCCATACCTACCTCCTGGAAAGTGTTCCTGCTCTGTCAAACAATTCTTTGTTGTATTTTTAATCATGGCCATTTGCCAATCCTGAGCTCATCTGTGATTATTTTACATCTTCTTAATGTGCCAAGCAGTTGATTTTGGCATGCCTAATATTTGTTTTATCTAACAGGACAGGAAGAAGCCAATAAGACAGGTAGGGGGAGACTGAGAGGAAGGCACATATAGTCGGCCGAGTCAGGGCTTGAAACAGGGTGCATATTTAGACAGAAGTCGGGAGCTTAGATCGCTACACCAACTCCAACATGGCACTCCTAATATTTTGATTATGTCTCTGATTAATGTATTGAAATGTATGTGTCATGACGGCCACTTAGAATTTTCAGTATTGAAAATGAGTTGCCAACTCCAAATGCAAAAAATCTTAAGCCTAGAATCGAGAATAGAAATTCAGCTTTTTTTGGCCTCTGGATTTGTATTTTTTACAAGGAACACATGTGCTCTTATGTTGGAATATCAAAATGGGTATTGAGAACAGTTGTTTTAATTCCAAGTCAACCAATACTAATGGCATTTTTCAGTACCTGACGCTGAATGAATTAAACAAAAGACTGTGATGAAGAGGCCAGCGTGGCCATGTCTCCCCACTCAACACACTTGTCATCAGATGTCACACCATCAAAAACAAGTCAAAAGTATGTTGCAACGTGTAAACTCCTCATCAGGTATGACTGAGATGGCTGCGCCGGTAATGGCAAACTCGATGACTCAAATCAGATCTCCACAAACCAATGGGTGACATCACACATGTTCTGTCCAGTAATATATACAGTCAATGGTTAGAACTAGTTTCCTTTCAATAAACCAGACAGGTGTCTTAACCACCAGGTCACCTAGATGCCCCACTGATGCAAAGAAATACACCAATGAAATCAGAGGGGAGAAAATGGAACGTTGTCTTTCTTTATGTGCATTAATTTGTATGCGTTCACAAATGTTACAATTTCCTCTGGCCCTACTATGCATTTTTGCCCAAACGTCTGTCAATGTTGTGTCCCCTGTAGGTGCTTGCATAGTTGTATTCTGATAAATAAATTGCAGCACCAGCTTCTAACGCGTAGTCCCTCGCGTTAGACTCAAGCGTAGAGGTGAGCGTGCTTTTGCGGTAGCAGGCCCGCGACTCAGGAACTCCATGCCACTACAGATTAGAATGGCCCCTACCTTGTCTGTCTTCAAGTCTTTATTAAAAACCCACCTGTTCTCTTTAGCATACTAACCTTCATCGCTGGCTGATTTTACCATTTTATTTTTAGCCTACGTTTGATACTGTTTTTAATACTTGTGTTACTGTGTGTTGTGATATAGGTGTTTTTTATTACTTTCTTTTTAGATGTATTACTTTTCTGTAAAGCACTTTGGTCAGCCTAGTGGCTGTTGTAAACGCGCTATACTAATAAAACGACCTTGACCTTCTGCGTAGCTCAATGTGCAGAGTGGCTTTCCCTAAATCTGATGGTTGCCAGTTTGTAGCCTGATCAGGGCAGGACCTAAAATGTTTATGGAAATGTGCCTGAATGACCGTTTTCTTTCATTCACCTCTCTGCTCGAACCCCTTCAACTCCTTTTTAGTTACACTAACTTTCTGACTAGGCCACAAACTGTGTTTGTAAGCTGATTTTCCTCTTGTTCCATCTCACCTCTCTCCAGGTATTCCTCTAAGCCTCTACGGCGTGCGTCCAGCTGCTGCTCAGACAGGGAAAACGGCCATTTCCCAGGAATCTTGGGAAATGTAAAATTGGCAAATTCCCTCTTCAGATTCTGGTTAAGGATAGCAAACTCCCGGTAGCGCTTGGAGCATAGTTGTCTTCCTGACATGTACACGTTGTACACCTGTGGGAAAAACATGAAGAGGAAAGAGGCATAATATTACAGAACACCAGGAAAAGGATGCACGGTATTCACTTTTAAAATAGTGACAACACGTCACTACTGGTGCTGCAAGAATCTTCCGGGGGTCAGAACTGTCCCAGTCTGTTCTGAAGAGCTGAATGTTCTTTACAGCCATAATCTAGCACACCTCGTTTTAATAATTAGCTGGTTGCAAAGGTAAATCTCAGTCACAAATGGGATTGGATAGAAAACCTACAAGATGGTTAATTCCAAAACAGGGCTGAGCAGCTAGGGCTGCAACTAACAATTATTTTGATATAGGAAATAATTGACCGATTAATCGATTAATCGGTTAAAAAAAGACCAGAAAAATGATTTCCATAATTTTATTCAAAAAACAAATTGTAAGAACAAAATGTATGCTATAAACGTGCAAACATATGCTCATTTTTCAGTAGTGAAAAAAAAGGTATTTCTTACCATGCTTAAACAGACCTGAGCTGTTAAAACAAAAATAATTTAAATAAATAATATAGAAACATGTAAAAAACTAAAGTGCAGAAAGGTATGTTTTAACAAAATTATTTCAAACACAAGACAAATAACAGAACTAAGTGTATGCTATAGGACTTGAAAAAAACAGAAAGGCATTTTTACCTTGCTTAAAGAGACCTGAGCTGTTAAGAAAATACATTTTCAATAACAAAAAAAATTATTCTGTGTAACAAGCTTAGTTAGGACTATGGAGGCGCGCGCGCGCGCACACACACACACACACACACACACACACACACACACACACACACACACACACACACACACACACACACACACACACACACACACACACACACACACACACACACACACACGCAAAAATATTAGCATGTCCACGTGCTCCTGGCTAAGGCCGCTCAGATGGTGTTGAGGTGCCAGGGATGCATAGGTAGGACTTTGCTAGCCTGGCCAAGTTGGGATATCTGTCCTCATTTGCCTTTCACCAACGTAATGGACTTTGCTCCTTGGCAAGGGGCTTCTCTCCAAAGTAGGTGAGGACCTCATTCCTCACTTTGCTCTCAAGATCCTCAGCTTCACGCTCTGTCTTCTTCACTGCTGGATTCAGAATCAAGAAGCAGTCAAGAAGATTTACAGGAGTTGCAGGTTCAGCAGCTTCAGTTATGGTGGAGGTGGCACTGGTTTGATCACAGAGACTGGTTTGATCACAGAGACTGGTTTGATCACAGAGACTGTCATACTGCTGGACTTCGTCAGGTGTTAGAAACTTGAAGAGGATCACTGTGTTTGGTGCCGTGATTGAGAAAGAAGTCTCCCTCTTCCATCGCTGTTGCAACTGCTCCGTAGCAGTTAGTTGGAAAGCCCTCACCGGGGCTGACTTGAAGGCTGCAGTCTGGGTGGACTTCAATAGCCCCTTCACAAGTGGAGGTACTGCAGAGATTGTTATGTATTTCTCCCCACTCATGAAGACAGTGGCACATTCAAAAGCCTTAAGGGCTGTAGAAACCTCTTCCAGCAAGCTCCACTGGTCTTGTTTCAAATCCAGGTACCTTTTGCCCCTCTGTGTGACAGAGGAGTCAGACAGAGTTGCTGTTACAGACCACCTTTGCGCCAGCAGTCGGCTTATCATGTAGAACGTGCTGTTTCACCTTGTGCTTACGTCCTGAACAAGACTGTGCTCAGGTGTGGCCATTTGTTGCTGTTTCTCTTTTACCTTGTTGCAGGCGAGCTCACTTTAAAAAAAAATGTTCCACAAGACATCTTGCAGCCCCAATAGCTTTTTCAATGGTTGGGGACTTCAATGAAGAATTGATCACGAGTTGTAAGGTATGGCCAGTGCAGCGCACAGAAGACCACCCATGCTTCTCCTCCAGTAGGTTTGCTGCACCCACAACATTGGCACCATTATCATGCACAATGGCGCTAATTTTGCTAGCAGGAATTTCAAACTTGGCTGCTACCTCCTCCAACCACTCTGCAATGTTGGATGCTGTATGTCTGTCCTGCAGTGGCATAGTGGTAAGGCAAATTGACTCCATGTCCCAATCATCTTTGATGTAATGACATGTAATGTCAAGGTATGCTTCAGTGGCTACACTTGTCAGTACATCATTGGTAAGAGCAATTTTGCTGTTGTTGGCATTTATTGCACTCTTAACTTCCTGGAATGTCTCTTGATGTTTCTCCTCATCAGCTTAGTAAAATGGGTCCTTGAGGGAAGATTGTAACCAGGGTTGAATGTCTTAATCATTGCTTTGAATCCCTCATCTTCAACCATTGATAGGGGCCTCATGTCAGTGACAAGCATTTTTAGGACACTAGCTGTTAAAACAGCTGCTTGCTGTGGTGTGCATGGCGCTTTATTCCCCATCAAGTAGGCACTCATGGTGAGTTGTTTTTTTCTGAAAAAAGACAGTCAGTGTATGCATTATAGCACATTTTACATAAAACGCAATACATGTCTTGTTTTAATTAATAATTGCTTGTGTAAAGGCCAGTAACCCAAAGACACTTTTTTTTATAAATATGATATATACTCCATACAATGCAATTTGTCCTAGCTCACATACAGTAGTGTCTTATTCGGACTTAATGTCAGGAAATGAACACTTTGAAAATACATTCATCATTAAATTGCCATTACAGTAATTAGTGATTAGCTCTACTCTATCTAGGTTAATTAGCTTGCTAGACTAACGTTAACTATACTGCATCTACGGTACTGTACTGTACTCGTATCACAAATGTTAGCCAGCTAGTTAAATTAATTTGTAATACGATGTTGAGGTGAATTTCAATTAATAGGCCTTGTAAGCTGGATCGCGAGCAAACACTGACTATTAAATAAGAGAGGAACCCAGAATGACAAACAAGTCCTCGTTTCAAAACGCAACGCATGTTGTTTACTAGTAACTCACCCTGTTGTTGATTCCCCTTCGTCCATGGCACCAACATGCAGGGGCGCTGCTAAGCATTTTGGGCCCCATGAAAAGAATCTTGACAGGGCCCCCAACACAGCTGAGACAGGGCTTCTCTGGGCCCGCTCTTAGTCATGGGCCCCGAGAATCGTCATCCTTTACCCCCCCTTTACAGCGCCCCTGCCAACATGTTTACGTTTCAGGTGCTCCCCCATTACTGTGGTGCTGTCGTGCCATGCCATTTCTACTTTACATAGACTGCAGGTTATATTTTTTTTAGAAGAATCTAGGGTGAAGTGCTGCCCTACAATTGAAGATTTCGGTCGAGCAGTTTTCTCCGTCTCCGCCATGATTCAAATGTTTTTTTCTTCAAGTGCCGTAGCCAGCTCCGTCCCGCAGCGTGCAACAACTTAAGACCCAATGAATCGATAATGAATTTTGTTGCCAAAAATGTTAATAATCGATTTTTATCGATGACATCGATTCGTTGTTGCAGCCCTATGAGCAGCTCTATTTTGGTACTAACAAATGGCTTGACAAGGGTGTTATAGCGAAGAGAGGCACACATGTATCCTCCTTAACTACTAAAAGCATGACTTTCAGGTTGGTGAAACAGCCAGAAACCTCACAGCTCTAAAGGGTCAGAGGGCAATTACTTGGAGACCTCCCTCCGGGGTGACCTGGTGGAATAGGCAAAGGAAAAAAAGAGAGTCCATTCTGCTTAAAAAACGACTACCATGATGTTGTACTTAGGGCTTGCAACTGAACTTCTTTTCTCCCTGTCCCAGTACCGTAATGAAGTCCAATTACAACATACATAAAAAATGGAAAATAAAAAACATGACATAAAAAAACATTTTACTGTATAGCACCCACACTTATTGCCTACCTTCAGCATATAAAGATATATTTACCTTTGTCTAAATTAGATTGTTTTTGTGAATAGTTAGTCCACTATTATTATTATTACATCATTCTGGCTGAAGTATACATATATTAATATATAGCAGCTGTCAGCAAAAAATAAACTGTTGCTTGAAAATTCCCTTCAATTAAACCCTTACTACAGACATTGATATTACACTAGCCTTAATGTTGCAACAAATAAACAGCACTTCGTTGTTTATCAGCCACAAGTTCCACAGCCACAAATGTAAAAATCTCATGTGCTAAACTTCTTTCACAATTGTGTATTCTCTCTGGTCATGAAGATCATAGGCCTACAACTATTTTCTCTAGAGTTCCTGTAGTAGCCAGCCTACAGAAAATTGAAATGCGACAGCAACTTGGCTGTGGTCCCGCCCGGTATAATTTGCAATCTAATAATAATATGCCTATTTGATCAACATTGGAATGGTTTTCTAAGATTTTATATTTACATAACCTAAATAACTACATAGCCTATATCACCTTGCATTTACCCTTTAGTCAATATCAGATCATTGCAATTTATTTTTAATACGTCCTGACATGCCATTCAAATGTGCATTAAACCTTAATTTCTTTTGTGTTTGGTAAAAAACGCTTAAATCACAATCATATTTTTGCAACTTCAAATCGCTGAAGCAAAAGTATTGCTGTGCTTTTCATGTTAATTATTAATAGCTTATCATTTTTTAAACTTAATTATGATCTGCTTCAAAAGCCTTGTGTTTAAAAATGTATGTTAGTAACCAGTGTTGTATGCAAGTTATGTTTTACTGGCCATCGCCCCGTAAATGTCAAAGTCAGTTATGAACCGTCCCGGACATATTTTCGAACCATGACTCTACTCATTTAATCAGTGATATTGTGTGAACTGCAATGTAAAAGTGAGGTAAATAACAGGTGTGCTCTATAGAGGGAGCAACAAAATTACATTTATTGGATGAAGCTTTGGCCAGTTACATCAGACAGGCTTAATCACTTCTCCTTTGGGATGAGAATGAGAAATATCTAAAAGCGTGTTGACATAGGATTATGACCACGGTAGTAAAACTTCTCAATATCACATAAAAAGATTGATTTTGCTTACAAAAGGAATCTGCCTTCTGGGAAGAACTCTCTGAATCTACTATCAAGGTCCTCTGTACAACTTAAGCTCAAGATACTGCTGTGCACAATGTTTCATACATTTTACTAGCTGGGACAGAAACCAGCCAATCCATCACATCCAGGCAGATGCAACAAGGACATTTACTGATAGATGGACATTACAATAGATGGACTTGCATCCTGTACTGCAGAGACATTGAAAATCTTAAGAATCTAAGAGGCTAAATAAAAAAACATCTAAATTAGTTGTGTCCAGGGTCCTCAATAAAAACAGATGGGTTCTTGCAGGACAAATAGTATGTTTTCAACAGAAATTAGACTATGACTGTCTATGAGGGCTGGATGACAGGAGGATTACATCGTCTCTCGATGATGGACATCAGCCATCACCTAAGGCAATGACGTCAAAATGTCAAAAACAATGATTTGCTGTGTTATCTGGCTGGCATAAACTAGCAGCACAGTGAGCTGGCTGAAATGAGAAATCGCCAAACCTGGTATGTCCCTATTTGCTATAGGCCTTAGCTATAGTGAAAAAATGAGAGAGAACAATGACAATTAATTCACAATGCAGCCAAAATTTGCCATATTGTGTTTACTGAAAAAAACAAACAAAAGTAATTTGAAAATTTAATTCACCCAGCACTATATTGAAAACACATTGTCATGTTTTACTTCAAAAATAAATTTTACACTAATTTCAAATCTAATGATTGCAACACACTAAAAAACTATTGTAATAACACTTAAAAAATTAAACATTGGGCACTGAAGATGGGTGAAAGACGTGCCGCTAATTTTTTTCTGTCCCTAAGGTTTGAACAAATTTAGAAATGTGAAAATGTCATAATAAAGTTATATTTTACTTTAAAATATCTGTTTCTTTGGGCCCCTGTCTTGAAATGCCTGATTTTATTAAGTTTTGAGATGATATTGAGAGAATAAGGGCAAAATTATTTAAATGGTGTAACCATAAAAATGTAGCACCAGGAATAGAAGTTGTTGAAAAAATGTGTAATGATGTTCTAAACAGCCTTTGAAATACATTGGCATAATCTTAAAAAAGTATTTTTTAATACCAAATAATAATAGAGAAACATGGCATTTTTGAATATTTCCATTAACTTGGGGAATCATGTCTGCCAAGTCAAATGTCTGGTATGTCTACTGGGGTAACCACCGTTTTTGGAGAATATAGGAATTTAAATATTAACTATACGAACCTCCACATTATGACTAGACCAAACTCAATACTGTGAAACACAATGTATAGTCTGAACCTCTCTAAAAGCAAACATGACCATTTAGTAATTTATCAAAAACAATTATTCACAGAGCCTTATACCAGTGAGTACATACATTTGCATGCTGTTCCCACTTGAGTGGAACCAACAATCCTGACATTGTAATTTCCCAGCTTTCTCAACTGAGCCACAAGGCTTTATTGTTCTTACATCTCATTTTTTTCTAACCTCCAGTACACTGCAGTAAACAAGGCTGGTGGCAGGTACTCACCACAAACCTCTCGGAGTGCTGCTCCACATGCTTGAAGGTGGGGATGGAGATGGGCACAGCCTGCTTGTCACTGTAGTCATAGCTGGGCTGGGTGGCGCTCTCGTCCCCAGCCTCCAGACCGTCGGCCTCCTGCGGGGGCACAGACAGCACCGACAGCACCAGTTCCCTCTCCCCGGCCCGGATCAGATCCACCACTTGTTTGTGGGTGGCACCCTCCACGCTCACCCCGTTTCTACAAAGAGAGACAGAGAGAGGATCAGATGAGGATCATGCTTTTCCTTTAAGTCATTAGTTTACATTTCTCACATTCAGACAAGTTGAGGTAGAGTAGAAAATAGAGGAGACAGCTGAGATTAGTATAGAAAAGAATATGAAGACAGATTTTTTGTTTCATTCAGCTGTATTTACTCAGTGCAACCCAACATCCAAGTGAAAGATATAACACCAACATGTCAGAAAAAAATAAATAAACAATCGCTGAGTTGAAAAAGGGATCACCCCCTTGTTTCAGTATTTTGTCAAACCACCTTTTTGTTAATTACAGCCTTTAGTCTGTTGCGATATGTCTCTACTAACTTTGCACATCTAGACGTTACAATATTTGACCACTCTTCTTTGCAGAAATGCTCAAGTTTTAAAAATGTTAAACTTCAAATTTAAAGCTGACCGTTTGTGGACTGCTGTCTTCAAGTCATTCCACAGATTTTCAATGGGATTTAAGTCTGGGCTGATCACAGTTGAGAGTCAATTGGATTTGTGTGCTATTGAGAAAATGATTAACTACACCTGGTTGGGTTTACAAGTCATTTTTAGAAGGGGGTGATTATTTTTCCAACTCAGTGATTCTGTTTTTTAATTAGTAATTTGGTATTACTGTATATCTTTCACTTGGATGTTATGAGTTGTATATACAACTGAATGAAACAAAAACTGTGTCTGTCCATTTTCATTTCAGGCTGCAGAGCATCAAAATGTGATTATTTTACAGGGGGGTGATTATTTTCTATACCCACTGTAGGTAATAGCGGGAGCCTGGCATGTGGCCATACAGTAGGAAATAGAGATGGAGACAAGCAAGTGGGAGTAGAGTAGGAAACATTTTCTACTGTATGGCCAAAGGGATTGCCACTTGGTCCCTGGTAGTGTGTGGGGGAGGTGCTGCAATGCTATATGTTATTGTGACTGAGGTAGGGCAATGCTACACATGTTCGTAACCACAATGTAGGGTACTATGTGGTTCACACATGAACCCAAATGTATAAAACATTAAATTATAAATAAATGGCTAGATATATTTTTATGCTTCAAGAAATCTGCTTGGTATAATGTCAGTTAAACCTGTTATTAACGGCATTAACGCAAACCCATTTTAACGGTGTCAATTTTTTATCGCGAGATTGACGCTAATCCAGTTCACAACAATTGGCCTAGCAAACTTGGTCGTTTATTTCACATGCTGTTGCAACAACTAGTAACGTTAGAAAAACTACAACACAACACCGGATCTAGCTAGAGCGGAAACAAAACAACAGGCACGCCAAACACACTTGTTTGGGCTTGCGTTGCGAGATGGCCAAAGAGTAGTGGGCTACGTTACGTTTTGAGTGGATGGCAAGCGTGAGACACCAAAATGGATGCCAAAAAACTTCTGAATGGAAAGTTTACTTTTAAAAAGTTGCCAAATGGTTCCATTGATCTGTGTGTTTGGCCGTTGTGAACTGAGCTATCATTGTAGCATGTCCAGTCTGAAATATCCCTTGATGGCAAAGCACACAGCTGATGCGAATTCTCCCCCCCCCTCGTCAAAGCCAGGTGACAATGGATGACTTCAGACAGTATGGCAATGTTGTTCTCAATTAAAACAAACATTTGCACAAAGCAAGCCTATCCACTTTTTCATGTAGATAAGAGCATTAAAATGAGAAAAAATTTGGGACAAAAAGAAATCAAGATTAAGAACAGATAAAAATGTGTGATTAATTGCGAGTTAACTATGACATTAATTTGATTAATCGCGATTAAATATTTTAATCATTTGAAAGCACTAATATATACAAATATTTAGCCATTCTGAGGCTTCCGCACACCGCGGAACACAAACAGAATCATGGAATCTATATATAAAATGGTTCTCATCCCAACTTTCTGGTAGAAGCTTTAGTGTTTGTCTGAATCAGATTATCTCTGAAACTGCAGTTGTCATATGGGGTACCTCAGGTGTCTGTTTTGGGACCTATTCTGTTCCTTTTGTAAATTCTTCCCTTAGGAAAGATAATTACTCAATTTAGTGACATATCTTATCTGTACGTGGATTATATTCAACTGTACTGCTCGTTTAAGGAAACTGAGTTCTATAAACTCTCATCTTTAATTAACTGCTTGACTAGTATTAAACAATGGTTGTGACAACTTTTTGCTCTTAAACTCAGATAAAATAGAAACACCAATTGTCGCTCCTGGAAGTAATTTCTTTCAGATGAAGTAGCATACTGGTGACTTAGGCTCGTCTGTCCAGCCGAACCTTAGGAGCTTAGGTGTTGTTTTTATTCTGCCATGTCCTTGGAGCACCACTCTAAACAATCATTAAGAAACTGTTACTTCCAACTAAGCAACATTTCCAAACTGAGAACACTAGTGTAAAAAGGTGAGTGGGAGACGATCATTCATGCTTTTATTTCCTCTCGATTAGACTACTGTAACAGTCTTTTTACCTGTTTGAGCAAGAACGAGCTTTGTCTCCAGGCTGGTCAGAACTCTGCTGCAAGGCTTTTAACTCACATTAACAAAAGAGCATGCATTACACCTGTTTTAACTAGTTACCAGTCCAGAATAGAATTCAATTTAAAATCCTGGTCCTTACTTTCAGAGCCTAACATGGTCAAGTTCATCCCTACATCTCTGACATGATACAGGTTCACACTCATACTGGTAGGCTGAGGTCACTAGGTCAGAGGCTATTAGTGGTTCCCTCCTACATCTGTGACCTGATACAGGTTCACACTCCCACCCGTAGTCTGAGGTCACTAGGTCAGAGGCTATTTGTATTTCCCCCCTACAT
>JACXGM010033166.1:0-12378 GCA_016801145.1 Umbra pygmaea | reverse complement strand
GACAGGGGACGGAGATCAGTGACAGAGGACGGAGATCAGTGACAGAGGACGGAGATCAGTGACAGAGGACGGAGATCAGTGACAGAGGACGGAGATCAGTGACAGAGGACGGAGATCAGGACAGAGGACGTGGATCAGTGACAGAGGACGGAGATCAGGAGATCAGGACAGAGGACAGAGATCAGGACAGAGGACAGAGATCAGGACAGAGGACGGAGATCAGGACAGAGGACGGAGATCAGGAAAGAGGACGGAGATCAGGAGATCAGGACAGAGGACAGAGATCAGGACAGAGGACGGAGATCAGTGACAGAGGACAGAGATCAGATGCAGAGGATAGAGATCAGATGCAGAGTAGTGGATGGAGATCAATAAACCATCGGGTCAGCCATTTTGGCCACCATTTTGCAGTGTATCCCTTATTCCAAATGACCCCATAGGAAGACACAAATGGGATACCAGTATGTCAAACGGCAGGTAATTTGGACCTACGGTTGATTTTAAATTAATTTTTATATGTTTTATCAATATTTAACCATACAGAAAATCCAAAATGGTGGACGTACTGGGTTCTTGAGGCTTTTTTATTCATCATTAGAAATAAGGCAAGAACACAAAAATACAGCTTAGTACATCAAATTGTGTGGAAAAGGCAGCATGGTGAAATTTACAAGTTGAATTGTGTACATCCTAAATTTAAGACTCAATACCACCGGCTGTGATGAACACACATACACATGTCACCCCTCATTCTTTGTAGCAGTACTTCCTCTTTCCAAATTAACAAACATCATCATGCATCAATGGAACATTTGGTCGGCCATTTTGTACTTCATTTTGCATTGTATCTCTTATTCCAAATGACCCTATGGGAAGGCAAGTATGGGACATCTGTATGTCAAACGGCAGGTCGTTCGGACCTATGGTTGATTTTAGGTTAATTTCTATAGGTGTGGGCAAATGTCAACTTTACGGACAAATTCAAACAAACATTGAAACTTGATACCTCCGGTTGTGATAGACCCACAAAAAACCACCACCACTCATTTTTTACACCAGAACATCCTCTTTTTAGTGGTACCAACCTTTAGTTTCTATCCTGTATGGGTCAGCAGATATGACATTGTGAGTTCTTCATGCATAAGTGAATTATTGGGTCGGCCATTTTGTCGGCCATTTTGCATTATATTTCTTAGTGCTTATCACCCTATAGGAAGGCACGTATGGGACACCTAAATATCAAATGGCAGGTCAATCAAACCTACGGTTGATTTTAAGATAATTTTTATAGGTTTTGTCAAATTTTCATTGTACAGAAAAATCCAAGATGGCAGACTTTATGGGTTCTTGAAGCAAATTTGTTTCTCATGAGGAATGACATAAGTACACCAAAGGGCATGTCTCTACGCCAAACGGGGTACGAATGGCAGCTTTTTCGTCGAGCCTTTTTGGGATGCTTATTATAGCGCCACCTATGGACGAATCATGTTCAATGTCTTGGGCCAAGTTATGCGTATCTTCTAGTTTCAGTATACAAATTTATACAACTTTTTACCACAAAATTTTTGAGTTATTTAGCAGTTTCAAGGAAAAAAAAAAAAATAATAATAATAAATATAGTTGCAAGCAACGATGGGACGGGGTACTCCGATATGGCAAGTATAGGAAAATAGGCTTCATTTTTGGGCAAAAGTGACCAAACTTTGAGAGTCAATATCACGGTCGGTGATGAACCCACAAGGACAAGCCACACCTTATTCTTTGCAGTAGAACTCTCTCTTTCGATTGTTACCAACCATTACATTTTGTCTGCCATTTTGCATTGTATCTTTTAGTCCATATCAAAATTAAGGAAGGCATCTCTGAGATACGAATATAACAAATCTCAGGCCGATCGGACTTATTGTTGATTTTAAGCTAATTATTTTCGGTGTAAGCCAATGTTTATTTACAGACAAAATTGACCCAAATTTCAGAGTCAATGTCACAGGCTGTGATGAACCCACATGGAGAAATCATGCCTTATTCTTTGTAGTAGAACACCCTCTTTTCATCATTACCAAGCATTACTTTCTATCATGTATGGTTCAGGAGATATGACATTGAGAGTTCATCATGCATCATTGAACCATGTGTCGGCCACAACAAAAAATAGCAAATTGAATCGAGTACTGTAGCGCCCCTGGTGGAGGAATCGGGGCAGGGCTCAGCGTGGTAGGTACGTGAGCACTATAGTTTAAGGGGCAAAAATACAGCATTTTCTACCAGGGACTTTTTGAGCTATTTAGCAGTTTCAGGTAAAAAAAATAAGAAGAATACCAACAATTACAATAAGGTTACTCCTGACGGAGTACCCCTAATAATACCAACAATTACAATAGGGTTACTCCTGACGGAGTACCCCTAATAATAATAAATATAGTTGCAAGCAATGATGGGATGGGGTACTGTGGTATGGGAAGTATAGCAAAATAGGCTTCCAATGGTACCAACCATTACTTTCTAGCATGTACGGTTCAGGAAATATAACACTGTGACGTTATCATGAGTCATTGAACCATCGGTCGGCCATTTTGTCTGCCATTTTGCATTGTATTTCTTAGTGCTTATCACCCTATAGGGATGTTAGTATAAGAAATATGTATACCGAAAGCCAGGTCAATCAGACTTATTGTTGATTTTAAGATGATTTTTATAGGTTTTGGCAAATTTTTAATGTACAGAAAACCCAAGATGGTGGACTTTATGGGTTCTTGAGGCTAATTTGTTCACCATGAGAAATAAGGCAGGTACACAACGCTTCTGTAATGTAGGTGAAACTATGTGAAAATGGCAATATGTTGAAATTCATAAATTAATAAAAAACATACCCGGATTTGAGACTTGATATCACCGGCTATGATGAACCCACATGGATAGTCCACCCATCTTTCTTAGCAGCAGAACTCCCTCGTTCCCATGTTATCATTCATTACTTTCTATCATGTATGGTTAAGCAAATATGACACTATGATGTCATTATTTATCAATGAACCATGTGTCTGCCATTTTTTCGGCCATTTTGTATAGTATCTGTTAGTCCATATCACCATTAAGGAAGGCATATATGAGACACCTATATGCCAAAGCGCAAGTCAATCAGAATTTTTGTTGATTTTAAGATATTTTTTATAGGTGTGGGCAAAATGTTCATTTATGGGCAAAAGTGACCCAATTTTGACAGTCAATATCACAGGCTGAGTTTAACCCACATACACAAATCACCCCTCATTCTTTACAGTGGAACTCCCTCGTTCCATTGTTACCATTGGTTCCTATCATGTAGAGTTCAGGAAATATGACATTGTTTTAATCATGCATCAGTGAACCATTGGGTCGGCCATATTGTCCGCCATTTTGGGATGTATTTCTTATTGCTTATCACTCTATATGGATGACAGTATAACAAATATGTATACCAAAAGCCAAGTCAATCGGACCTATTGTTGATTTTAAGATGATTTTTATAGGTTGTCATATTTTCACTGTACAGAAATTTCCAAACTTTCAGATTTTATGGGTTCCTAAGGCTTTTCTGTTCATCATGGGAAACAAAGTAGGTGCACAAAAATGTAGCACTCTAGGTTAATCTGGGTGGATATGGGCTCATAATGAAATTAACAAATTGAGTGATGTGCTATAGCACCCCTGGTGGAGGAATCGGGAAGGGGCTTCATGTGGTAGGTACTCATGGGTTAAAGTTTAATGGGACAAAGTTATACGACTTTTTACCATGTACTTTTTATGTTATTAAGAAACTTAGGGCAGAAGAATAATAGGACTAACTATTACAATAGGGTTACTCCTTTGGAGTACCCCTAATTACTTTGAGACTCAATATCTCTGGCTGTGATTAACCCACGTGGTTGAAATACCATTATTTGCAGCAGACCCCCCTCTTTCTAATGGTGCCAACCATTTGCCTCTAGCACATTAGGTTAAGGGGGTATGACGCTTTAATGGGATAAGGCATCAATCTAACATTGGGTCGGCCATTTTGTTCGCCATTTGGCATTTTATCTCTTAGTGCTTATCACCCTATAGGGAGGCATGTATGATACACCTCTATACCGAACGCCAGTTCCATCTGACTTATTGTTGATTTTAAGATGATTTTTATAGGTGTGGGCAAAATGTTCATTTATGGGCAAAAGTGACCCAATTTTGAGAGTCAATTTCACAGGCTGTGTTTAACCCACATGAACACCATACTAATACTGTGTTTGACCCCCTTTTGCCTTCAGAACTGCCTTAATTCTACGTGGCATTGATTCAACAAGGTGCTGAAAGCATTCTTTAGAAATGTTGGCCCATATTGATATGATAGCATCTTGCAGTTGGAGATTTGTGGGATGCACATCCAGGGCACGAAACTCCCGATCCACCACATCCCAAATATGCTCTATTGTGTTGAGATCTGGTGACTGTGGGGCCATTTTAGTACAGTGAACTCATAGTCATGTTCAAGAAACCAATTTGAAATGATTCGAGCTTTGTGACATGGTGCATTATCCTGTTGGAAGTAGCCGCCAGAGGATGGGTACATGGTGGCCATAAAGGGATGGACATGGTCAGAAACAATGCTCAGGTAGGCCGTGGCATTTAAACAATTCCAAATTGGCACAAAGGGGCCTAAAGTGTGCCAAGAAAACATCCCCCAAACCATTAAACTACCACCACCAGCCTGCACAGTGGTAACAAGGCATGATGGATCCATGTTCTCATTCTGTTTACGCCAAATTCTGACTCTACCAACTGAATGCCTCAACAGAAATCGAGACTCATCAGACCAGGCAACATATTTCCAGTCTTCAACTGTCCAAGTTTGGTGTGCTCTTGCAAATTGTAGCCTCTTTTTCCTATTTGTAGTGGAGATGAGTGGTACCCGGTGGGGTCTTCTGCTGTTGTAGCCCATCTGCCTCAAGGTTGTGCATGTTGTGGCTTCACAAACGCTTTGCTGCATACCTCGGTTGTAACGAGAGGTTATTTCAGTCAAAGTTGCTCTTCGATCAACTTGAAGGAGTCGGCCCATTCTCCTCTGACCTCTAGCATTAACAAGGCATTTTTGCCCACAGGAATGCTGCATACTGGATGTTTTTCCCTTTTCACACCATTCTTTGTAAACCGTAGAAATGGTTGTGCGTGAAAATCCCAGTAACTGATTGTGAAATACTCAGACCGGCCCGTCTGGCACCAACAACCATGCCATGCTCAAAATTGCTTAAATCAGCTTTCTTTCCAATTCTGACATTCAGTTTGGAGTTCAGGAGATTGTCTTGACCAGGACCACACCCCTAAATGCATTAAAACAACTGCCATGTGATTGATTGAGTAGATCATTGCATTAAGGAGAAATTGAACAGGTGTTCCTAATAATCCTTTAGGTGAGTGTATTTAATGCCTTATTTATTGTCTTATTTATAATCATATCAATTGAAACTCCTGTTTTCAATCTTATTGTCTTGTACAGAACTCTGGTCAACCATGTTTTTCAATGTGCTCTATAAATAAATAATGATGATGATTATGATGATATTTCAATATTCATACTGGCCTATACATTTAATTGATTTATTCTTGTCTGAATAGACCAGTATCACTGGCAAAAATAATCCCCAACTAGTATCTGTATAAATAATTGGCATCCAATCACAATTGTTTTTATCGAGTAGCCTACATGAGAAAAGATGCTGTTAGGCCACGTACCTATGAGAGATAGAGAGTACTCTGTCACCAGCATGAAATACAGACAAACCTAGAGCAGAAATTTATTTAAGGCGGAACTCTGTTAATACAACCCAACATTCCAGAGTTGTGTGCGTCCTTTCAAGCCCACTCTTCTAATGAATCTGTGGTGAGCAATTATCATTTTCACTCAGTGTGTAAGCTAATTGTACCTGAATGCAGTTTAAAATGGCCGATGTATAAAGAGCAAAATGATAGAGCTGATCAGGCTTGAAAACTGAGCCTGGTCCAATGTCATAGAAATTAAATAAGCCCGGCCGTTTCTACAGCTACAGTGATAAACTGTTGAATAATAAATGGTGTGGAAAGCAACAAAAAGTAACAAAATAAATGTTTAAGTAATGTTTATATGCTTCATTTGATTATTATATTCAGAAATAAGACAGGTCCTGCTTATTTAGAGATGGCCTGAACTGTAGCCTTTACACTTCTTCAGTAGTCTGATAATAACGCTGTACATTTTTATCATTTGAAAAACATTTGAAAAAGACTCATGGGTTTGTTTGTTTCTACTCTTCCAAACAGTCAAACATTTAGCTAAATATGTAAACAGCAAATAAACCAGTTAAGTATTTATTTTTGCCATGAAATATTGATATTTATTTAACTGAAAAAGATAAAGTTGTTTCTCCACATTTTGTAGGACAGAAAACCATTTGCTCTAATCATTTAAAATGGTTACAAAGGCTCGTAGCTACTTACAAACGCTGCAACAATGTGTTGTATAAAGTGTGTGCACTGGCTGAGAATGACAACTAATACATATACATAACACATAAACAATGGGGGGAGGGGGTGTTGCTGACCCTGGTGGAGGTGCACAGCTGCGGCCTTCTATCAATCAAGCTTGCATTTATACAATTCTACATTAGTTCTAAAATACTTCAAAATGAAGTGTGTTGAGCCACTAGCTTTGTTAAAGGGTTTAGTCTCCTGTTCGAATTCCCATGGTCTCTATAATAATTCTACAAAGGTTTTACATGTCTATAATTAAACAAGTGACAGTATTTTAAATTACTACCTCATCTCTAATACGGTTTACTATAGTCCTAAAACATTGTTTTTGTATTCTTTTGTAGTTTTTAAAATGTTACATGTTCTACTTTAAAAATAGAACGTGTGGAATGAACAACGGTTTTGCATGTGTAACAATACAAATATCAATATGCATACATTAATTTATAAAACATAATGCCTGGCCAGCAAGGCAAGTTGCTTTGTGGAGAAGTTTGACTCTTCTTACTATCTCAGATCTTTCAGTTGTTCAATGAAAAGAACATATCTTTCGATTAATTTTATTCATTTGAGTCAGTAACACCAGAGCCTAAAAGACCCCTAAACGAGAAATTGCTTAACATTCAATTGAATGCCTCATGTTCACAAATCTTTTTTAAGCAGAGGTTGGGTTTATATAGGCTGGATTTCTATCATGTTTATTCAAAATCAATACATTAAGTAGGGCTTGACTAAATTAGTGTCATGCATGGGCGTCACTAGACCCGGGCTTCCGTGGTGTCTTTTCGTCAGTGATCTGCGAGCTGACATACACATAATCAACATTGCAAGGTGAGCTGACGTGCTTTATGAATGATGATTTATGTATGCGCTGTGGTTCAACTGGGCAGGCTAGCAGGAACAATCGTCCCCATCCATCAATGCATTTCAACATGGCACTGCACTGTTGAACTTGAAACTAGTAGGCAGAACCAAATTTGTTTCTAAAAATCATTTTTGATTTGTCCGGCACAGCCAGGAGAATACCATGCTACAACTAATAAAACTATGAATTTTGTATTTGTTCCCAGTTCTGGGAGAGTAAAACACTTTAGTATTTGTAGGAACTACAGTACTGGATTTGACTAACTAATATATTCTGTATAAGATGTCTATGATTATTACTGTCTGCACGTAAAAGTGTGTAATACTCTGAAAGAAAAATCTATGTTTTTATGAATGGTAATGTTTCTCTGCTATAAATTATTTATTCCGAACTGATGAGTTGAGAAAAACACTGAGGAGAATATATGTGCCATTCCATTTCGGTAGGATATAATCTATACATCTTTTCCAAAGAACGACATGGTGATTTGGATTTTTTTTAAACATAAATATAAAATCTCTTCTCAGTGCCCCATGAATAGATTAGAAAAACAAATAATGATAGTTTATCCGGTTGGATAAAAATTACTGGTATTTGATATTTGACATTGTTATTTATCCATACGCTGGTTGGTGATTAATTTCGCCAGTGAGACTGGGCTATTCAGACAAGAAAATACCACTTTAATAACATATAGGCACATTTGAATATTGAATATACGCCACCAGGTATAGTGCACAGGGGGGGTATGCAGTTTGTAAAAACGTGCATAGATGCACTGAAATACAGTAGCTTGCCACGTCGCAACCCCAAATGGGAGGGGATAACTATATAACAATGGGGGACATTTAAATAGAAAAAAAACTGTAAAAAACAAAACACTTTCTTTCTGCCGGATTTTAAAGATGATATTAGTTTAATTCTAAACGTCTCAATGTCAATGATGTCAACTAAATTTGCATATGATCCACAAGAAGATCATTTGCATTGGGAGGAACTCAATGAACAAAAACATACTTGGAGATCAAATCAATCTCTGTATACCAGTAAATGTTTGGATCCCACCTAGGAACTCCCAACAATTGAAAGAGGGAAACATTTCAAGTTTCAGGTTCACATGACCTTTAACCAAATAAAGGTGTTCTCACCCTTGCTGGACTTTGTGTAAAAATTCTCTCAGGACTGATTGTCTGAAGTGGTTGGGCAAGATGAATGACACATTGTCTTTCATGAAAGCCTCTACAAGAGCCTAAAGAAAAAAAAAAGAGATATTTCAATTAGTTGAGTAGATTGTTAAAATTATACAGCTTTGGAATGAGTTAAGAGACCACTGCACATTTCCCTTAAATCCACCTGATTGAAAACCTCTGGAATATGATCAAGAGGAAGCTGGATGATCACAAGCCATCAAACAAAGCTGAGCTGCTGGACTTTTTGTGCCAGGTGTGGCATAAAGTCACCAACATCAATGTGACAGACCGGTGGAGAGTATGACAAGATGCATGAAAGCCAGTTATTATTATTAGAGCTGGAACGACGCGTCAACATAATTAACATCATCAATTACCTAAATATGTAGATAAGGTACCATCGACTTGCCATATTATTATACCGGTATGATGTCTGAACATGAAAATCAACCTGGTCCTGCAGCTAAAAAATCTCTCCCAAAGGATTCAAATTATAGGAGTATTTTAAACAAAGTCCCAACAATCTAGTGGTATGTAATATATGTAAATCACAAATGGCTTTACTCCAAGCCAATACTTCCTCCACATTTAAAGGGAAACTTCACCCTACAGCTATCTGGAGGTGCTAGTAGCTTCTCCCAGACATTTGTAGAACAGTGAGATATGTTTCACCCATGCCGGGCTAGTGTAAGAGCAAGATTTGAAATTTCGCAGGGAAACTTTACGCTCTGACGTCAGCATGTGGTATGAATGGACTGTGGGTATGGGAAAAATGAATATGGGCATGTGATCTGTCGCGAAAATAAGCATCACTGTTATACTGATCTGGCTTTCAAACCTACTCCTTAAAGCCTCGGTTGTCCTTGATTTTTTAAGGTATACCTTGTCTTTCTGTGAAGTTTATCAGCCGAGGTGGTATGATTTTATCAGTATGTATAGACTTGCATGGTGTGGTTCAGTTACTTATTAAGAGATTTGTCATGATTGGAGAATGAATATGCAATTACTATTAACATTTGTGTATTGCCACTCACCTATCTTGCGCTTGTAGCGCCCCTTAGTAGTCAATGTATATGAAACTGTCTGGGTATATTCTTAGGAACTTATCTGAACACATCCAGTGAGTTGTGTGATGATTAGCCTTACAGTTGCTGATTTGTATTAATTTATGTCGAGAGCCACACCCCTTTCAAAGTTCATTGTTCAATAACTTGAAAATATAATTGAGATTGACATGTTTTGTTCAACTTCAAATAAGCTTGATCCAATAATGATTCACTGAAAATGTGGTGGCAATTGGAGCTACGGTGTAGGAGAAGATAAAAGCACCCCCTAGTGGTCAATTTGAATTAGAATTGCAGGGCACGGTTCAGGTACTTATGATGATATATCCTGAGAGATTTGCCATGATTGGAGATAAAATACATGATTAATAGTACAATGTGTGTAATGCTACTGACCTATTTTGTGCTTGTAGCGCCACCTAGTGACGCATGTATATGAAACTGTCTGGGTATATCTGTGGCACTTATCTGACAATATCCTGTGAGTTTTGTGATGATTGGCCCTACGGTTGCTGATTTGTGTTCAAGTCATGCCCCTTTTGAAGTTCATTGGTCAATAACTTGATTCACTGAAAATTTGGTGGCAATCGGAGCTATGGTGTAGAAGGATATGTCAATAATGTTTTTTTTCTAAATATTCAAAATGGTGGAATATTTCACACCTGTGGTTCAACATTGTTATAAAACCTATCCTGCAAGTTGTGTAACAATTGGACAAACATTTCATTATCTATAGCTTGATTTGTGTCATTCCATGTGTAGTTATTATACATTTAAAGCGCCCCCAAGTGGTCAATTTGATTAAAACTTGCAGGGCATGGTTCAGTTACTTATGAGGACATGTCCTGAGAGATATTTCATGATTGGAGAATGAATATGCAATTAATAGTACAATTTGTGTATTGCTACTCACCTATCTTGCGCTTGTAGCGCCACCTGGTGATGCATGTATATGAAACTGTCTGGGTATGTCTGGGGCACTTATCTGAACATATCCTGTGAGTTGTGATGATTGGCCTTACGGTTGCTCATTTGTGTTCATTAATGTCCAGAGCCACACCCATTTCAAAGTTCATTGGTCAATAACTTGAAAAGTAATTGAGATATCTCAACATGGTTTAACTTTAAATAAACTTGGTCCAATGATGATTCACTGAAATTTTGGTGGCAATCGGAGCTACGGTTTAGGAGGAGATGTCAAAAATGTGTTATCAAAAAATTCAAAATGGCGGAACGCTTTTGTAGGCAGACCTTAATGGTCCTTGAGGATGTTTTGTAGAACACACTGAGCTGCACCTGTGTGAGAAATTTCAAGTCAATCGGACTTACGGTGTGAGGGGCGTGGCCTTTCAAAGTTTACATTTTGAAGCCTTAATTACAGCGCCACCGTGTGGCCGATTGGGTTCACATTTCTATGAAAGCACATGCACACCATTTCCAGTTATTCCCCCATGTTTCATGTTTCTAGCTCATTCCAGCTCACGGGAATTTCAGCCGGCGTGGCAGACAACAAATAATAATAATAATATTAACAACCATTCAACACAAAACAATAGGGTTCTACCACTTCGTGGTTGAACCCTAAAAATATGTATAACTTTCTAGCGTCAAGCTCTCCAGAGGTGTGCTGGTGAATTGCCCATGTTCTGTGTGTCGGTGCATTTAAACAAGGACGGGCACCAAATTCGCTTGGAATTCCGGGAGTTGTGGTAGCTAGTTTAGACCGATACAGAAGCACCCCAGTGGATGCAAAAGGAACTGAAATATACTATCGGATTTTCTCTGATATATTGAAAAAGAACAAATGTGTATATCACATAAATACTCTATGGTAACGTTTGTATATGCTATACTATGAAAATTATTTACTGTGGAACAGTCCTTTAAAGGAGAATTCCGGGCGATTTCAAAACATAGCTCTGTTGTTTGCATATCAGAAGTGCTGTCCATAGCGTTAATAACTAAATCTGTATTGCCAAAACCATGTTTACCTTTTGCTGCCAATAGACAACCATTACGCATTTAATGGTCAAGTTAAAAAGCGTGCTTTGAGCCAATAAACATGTTGTAAATGTCATTACTAGTCCATATCCATTTGCACTGATTCCTTATAATAAACACAGCGAGTTTGAAAAAAAAAGTTTCTGTACATACTAGGGATGGGCATGATTAATCGACGATCGACAATTGATCATTAAGAATTTCGTCGATCACGTTAAATTGTTATCGATTAAACTAATGCAGGTTGCGTTGCGTATACGTTTTTTTTAAGCAAGTAAATTAATTTCGCTGTAACAGCAATTCAACATTTTACCACCCAAGGGCAATACTCAGTTACCTGCAAGTTTACGTTTTGATTTCAAAAGTAATCATGACGAGGAATCAGGTTCCCCGGGCAGAGTATGTGAGTGCTGTCGGCCCAGAGGTCTCTTGCTCAATATCGCTCGAGTAGGCTACCGCTCCAGTCGCGCTTACTTCACACAGTCAGGACATGCCCAGCCTAATGAGCCTCTATGTGTGTAGGTTACTTCCCTGCAGATTAGTCTTTATGGAATATGAAAAGACAGGCTCTCTCTCGCAAAGACTATTGTATGCGTGCAAATGCGATCAGAAAGGAACGAGGTGCGTACACTATCTACTGGTTAGACCGAGTTATAAAATGATCAATTAAAACATTTAGTTCATTGTCTTTGTATTACGTTATAGCCTATAGCCTTTCGTTGTGTGACCACATGGAATC
>JACXGM010033165.1:0-12481 GCA_016801145.1 Umbra pygmaea | reverse complement strand
ACATCCGGTTTGATTAACGCATTGGTTTTAGCGCACGAGTAGGAAAAATCCAATGCATGCAACACCCCGAACGCACCGCAGCCGCAATCCAACGCATTCCGCTATGCGTCTTTGCATCACTGGCGGACTCCTTCATTGGAAATGACTGGACTTCCGTAGTTACGCATATGCAATGACGGATTCTGTGTGATTTGGGCATTAAGCAGCATTGCCAACACAGAATGCATTGAGGAGAGGCTCATTCCTGGGGTAGTCAACCCTTTGTACGAGAACAGAGCAAAATTTCGGGGTTGGCTATGTATAGTACAAATTATTTATTTATACATTGTTTACAATTGTTTAATTTAGATGAGATTAGCCATGTTATCAGAAATTTCTTTCTAAATTCCCAACATCCATTATCTTTTTTGGCGCATGAGTAGGAAAAATCAAATGCATGCAACATCCCGAATGCACTGCATCCGCAATGCTACGCATAGGGCTATGCGTCTTTGCATCACTGGCGCACTCCCTCATTGGAAATGACTGGACTTCCGTTGTTTTCCGTTGCATATGCAATGACGGATTCTGTGTGATCTGGGCATCAGCCTGCAGTATACTAGATTTTCCGGACCTGGCACGTGCCAAAGTGACGTCATAGAAGCGCCGTAACTATTTCTACTCTTGCGTGGTGCTCGAGACACAAGTTGCAGTCTTCTCCTGAACAGAGGTGTCGCAACTGAGGAGAGGCTACCGACTTTGATATTTTCAGTGACTAGAAGATGAAGAAAAAGGTAAACTATGGCGGGCTGGCAGCAGCATTGACATTAATGTCAACAGTGGCTAAGTTTATCTCAACTGTGTTGTTATGAACTGTTTACAGATTTATTATGAACCATTAACTGTGTTATTATGAATCGTTTACTGTGCCCTCGAACTCATCCATGCTTCCTGTTTCCATTTTGTTGCACGCCAATGAAAAAAAGTGGCACGTGCCCTTGGCTCACATGCTCGAAATCGGGTGTGTTAAGTATATTGCAGGCATTAGAGCATGCAAGCCAAGGGCGCGCAGCACTCTTTTTGTCAGCATGACAAAACGGAAATAGGAAGCGATGAGTTCGAGGGCACAGTAAATGATTCATAATAACAGAGTTAATGGTTCATAACAACACGGTTAAATAATCTTATACACTGTTGACATTAACATCAATGCTGCTGCCAGTTCTGCTATCGTTTACCTTTATCTTCTTGTTCTAGTCTGTAGAAATATCAAAGTCAGTAGCCTCCTCAGTTGCGACACCTCTGTTCAGGAGAAGACTGCATCTAGTGTTGCGAGCACTAGCATGAGTATAAATAGTTACGGCGCTCCCAGGACATCACTTTGGCGTGCGCCAGGTCGGAAACATCTAGAATACTGCAGGCTTAACGTCAGTCAGATACTGCATCTTGTCTAAAATCGTCACATCTGCAACCATGATGGCTGCGCCTGTAGGCAAACTTGACACTCAAATCAGGTCTTCACAAACCAATGGGTGATGTCACACATGTTACGTCCAGAACTATATACGGTCTATGGTTTGAACTGAGGACCAGTGTTGCCAAATATTTTCATTTCAAGTCGCTAAATGTCAAATGCTAATTAACATACATGACATTATCGCATCCATTGATCTACGATTCTACACACAGCAGAAACAGAAATGAACAACTGTCTAAATAGTTCCGCTTTAATCACAAGCAAATATGTAACTTTCTACAAAATTTTTTTGTCGGCCCAAATTTTAAGTAGATCTTTTAAATATTTTTTTCTCCATAATATGCATTTGTTGCTAGTTAGATATAGTGAAATGTTGATTATGCTATTATACTATTTTCTATATTTAGAATTTAAGGTGATTTTTTTCAACCCCTGGATCCAATATGCTAGTTCCAAAATGTTACTAGTCCTAAAGCATACATTTTATATTTGTTTGTAGTTTTCAAAAAAGCTACATAGTGCAAGTTTAAGTGCATAAAAATGTCTTCTGATTAAGTGCATGAAAATAATGAATGTAAATAGTCAATTAAATTGTGCCAAATGTTGTTGTGTCCTTGTGCAAGGCACTTTACCCTAATTGCTCCCAGGTTGTTGCTGTAAATAAGAACTTGTTCTTAATCAACTTACCTGGCTAAATAATGGTAAAAAACATGGTACATCAACCTACACGAAAATTACTTAAAGTGTAACTCTCGCCAAAATGCAACCTAGGGTGTTTTTGTGAATGTACCCGAGTTTAAAAGCATAGTTAGGACGGAAACGCCACTTAAGATTTACAGTATTCTCGCTTTTCGGTCCAAGTGCCATTTGAATGGGAGTGCTAGGGGCACTACTACAATGGGCATTCCGCAAGGCTCTATACTTGACCCTTTGCTGTTTAGTCTCTTCATAAATGACTTACCTCTACACTGCTCAGGTGTCAGTTGTCAGCTTTATGCTGATGATGCAGTTCTTTATGCACTCGGCAAGTCACCTGAGCAGGCTGCAGCTGTGCTGTCCAATAGTATGTCTGACATCCAACAGTGCCTCACCCAAAATCAGTTAGTTCTAATTCTCTCAAAAACGGTCTCCATGTGCTTTTTTTTAATTAAAAAACTTGATATTGGTGGAAGATTTAATATTAATTTACATAATAGAGAAATTCATCCAGTTACAGAATTTAATTATCTAGGATTGGTTTTAGATACCCAACTTAAATTTGACAAGCATATAAAGAAAATCATAAAAAAATTACAAAGCAATCTCAACTGCTTCAAATTAATTAGAAGCTACATACCAAATCAGGCAGCCCTGCTGTACATGCATGCTATGATATTTTCTCATATATCAAACTGCATGACAGCATGGACACAAGCCACTCCCACAGCCAAACGCATTGGCTCTCTATACAACTGAGCAATAAAAAATGATGGAACAAAAACCAATACGCCATCATCACTGTACCATCCTCAAGAAATATAATTTAATGAATTTTGATAGCTTTAGCAATTTTTGCTTGCTTAAATTAATTCACAAGTGCATTAATCATTTAGCACCTGAGCCACTAAGTTCATTTGTGGAGGACAAAACAGCTTTCGAGTCACTAGGAGTTCCACAAATTACGACTGCAAAATACCATTCTTTAGGACCAGCTTTGAACAGACGGCCTTCTCTGTAAAGAGCTCTGAACTCTGGAACTTAATACCATCTGACATCAAGACTATACCTGATTTTAAAGTGCTTACTTCCAGGCTTAAAAACTGGTTAAAAACAAACCAAAAGTGCACTCATTTTTAATTATTGTACATACGTAAGAATTGTATTTCATATGTTTGTTTATATATCATGTTTAGATTTCGAAATTGAAGTAGTGAAGTATGTAACTTCGTCTGTGTACAAAAGCCCAACCAGGGACGGAAGTTGAAAATTAGCAATAGCTATAAACTTTATATGCAGCATCACAGTGACAAGCTTTGTTTTGACACCATGTCTGTTTGCATTGTCCCTGTCAAATAAAAAAAAATACTATGATAGCATCAAAATCGCTATTTTTTTAAAACTAAGAAGGCTTGTGTACATGTTTTGAAACTGTTGTGCATAATAATTTGGAACAGTTCATTTTGAGATTTATTTTTGAAAAAAATACTGTTTTCATTGGGTGGTTTGTTCAATGAAATTTGACTACACTAATGGTTGGTGACTTGAAAAGCATACTGTCATTTTCATCAAGTATTTAGGAAAATCTGGGAAAAATATCATTCGCTAATAAGTTTGAATGCAGTGTAGTGTGTACTTATAATTTCATTAATTCTTTATATGGTGTTGAATAACTTTTTTTCTAATGTTTACAAGGATTCCTTCTGTTTGCATTTTTAACATGTTCAATAAAATATTTAAATAAATAAAAGTTAAATAAAATACCGTTTGGCATGCCTTTTTTTCGCTAGCAACAACATCAAAATGATCCAAACTCAAGAAGTGCACTGTGCATGCACCTAGACATATTATAGAAAGCATGAGATCTTTACACACGGTGAGACTTTAAACTTGACCACGCCCCCGAGGTGGGTACAAACCGATTGGTCCTTCATCCACTCCCATGTAATTAGCCGAACATTATTGCGTGATCCTAAACAAACTTTGAACACTATTTGTTGTGTAGATATCCTTTTTGAAAAGCCTCAAATGTCATTGTTAACATATCTGATCTACAAAAAAATAAATGACTATCATACTTAATCTGCCTCTCAAATGGGTAACAATATCACAGTAAAGGTATGCAAGCAGTCACGTTTAAACTATCACTGTTTACCACTGACTTTGCCCCCGTTTAGCATTCCTTTTTTCACTAGCATGTTGGTGATAATAAAAAAATATTGGTAGGCATATGGTTAACAATATAGTGACTTTGGCTGACATTAACCAGCATTAACTGATGTTCGTTAGCATTAGCATACAGTAGCCAGCATTAGCCAACATTATATTAGCCAGCATTAGTTTGCCTTCACTAGTGATATTTTGGGTTTTATTGAGTAGTTTTCAGTTTATTTTAAAGTTAACTAGGTGTAAATTAGTGTTTCTTTCTGTTAATTAGCATTAGCTGACAGTAATTGCTACAAAAATAGTTATCATAATTGCACCTGAAACCGTTTGGTGCCCATGTTGTAGACTTTGTGGGAGTTTATTCAACTTACTGTAGTCAGACATTTTTCTGTGTTTTGTTTATTTTATAAACCTATTAATTCATATTTCTAATCAAACAAAGCTTATTAAGTGCTGAGAAGTGAGAAACATAATACCAGGCAAGCAGAGAAACACACACAGAAATATGAAGAGGCTGATTGTTGTAAGCCAATCCTCCCCCAGCTCAGCTGTCAGCAAACATTTAATATATATAATATGACCCTTAAAGGTATAGGTATCTTTATTGCAATCGATGATATTAGCCTTGGTATTACTTGGTATCGGATCGAAGGAAATATGTGGTATTGCCCATCCCTAATGGGAGTGAATTAAGTACCCAACGTTTTGTACCCAACTCGAGGGAGTGGTCAAGTAAACTTCTTTGAAGGATGATGGATGTGGAATGTGACCTGACATGTCATTACGGATCACCCACGTAATATGACTAAAGGCATCCCTTTGCCTTATCTATACCTGTGTGGGTTTTTTTACTTTTTGCTAAGGTGTCCAGGCCTTGTCCTCCTTACGCAAGCTTATGCATGTTTTTCTGGTGGCATTTTCTGAATGGCAGCTCTGCCATATATTTCTGCTTCGTGAAGCTCACAAGGTATATTTTTTGTTGAGAGGTGCTGATTCAATTTTGTGGTAATACTATATTTGAGCCTATACTTTCGTGAAATTGAGCAAATTGCCTGGTTAGTGTATCTGTCAGCCAGCTTTGACTTGCACCCTTTGTTCCTCTTTACAGATGCAATTTGTCCATGTTCAGCATATGCTGTTATGATATTTTATACTGTTCCCATTGACACATCAACTCCTTTTGTAGATTGCATTACCAATGCACCTGTAAATGGGATACTGACTATCTGGCCTCTGGAAATCTGTTAGTTGTCTTATGTTGCTTTGAAAATTCTAATATCTCCAGTGCTAATTGTCAGATTTTTATAGCTGAATCAAATTATTTGCTTATTGGCAATCAACGTGACTTATCCTCCGCAGCTGCATTTGTAATTGTGCAACAGTCCTTTTCCATGTTTCGTTCATTGTTTCTCAACTCTTGAAAGCTCAAATGTGTCTCCCGGCAATTTTTCTGCCTTCATTCTATCACACAATGCAATGGTGCATGTATCCTTTCATATTTTTTTGTTCCCTCAGTGCAGTTTTTTATTCCAAGAAGTCTGTTCTGAATTTGCAGATGACCATTGTTCAACATGCTACTTTTTACCGTGGAAATAGAATGTATGTAACCCATGACTATGAGTACTTCTTTTAGGTTGTTTCTTGTTCAAATGTTTAGAAACTGTAACTGTCCTGGGGTTTTTAGTTTCCCTGTGTTTTCCCTGTGTTTTCCTGCTCACAGGATAATCCTATCAAATGCCCTTGTGTTTCTTGTTCCTTGTACTCACTCAGTATACACACCTGGACTAAGTTATCTGATTAATTCCGATCCACACCTGTTGTCACCCAGTCATTATACAGTCATATGTATAGTTTAGACATTTCATTTTGATCTATCAAATAACTGAAGGACACAGTAATTTTTCAGTAAAGAAATTAGGTTTATTGGATGAACAGAAAATGTGCAATATGCATCAAAACTAAATTAGACAGGTGCATAAATGTGGGCACCCCAACAGATATATCACATCAATATTTAGTGTAGCAGAAATCTCAGCCTCTAAACCAGGGGTGTCAAACCGGATCCACAAAGGGCCTAGTGTCTGCAGGTTTTCGCTTTTACCTTGTACCTGAATGATTGAATGTCACTAATTAGTTAGGATCTCCCCTCACCTGGCAGTCTTAATAGTTCTTAATTGGGCACTAATTAAAGGGAAAAACCAAAAACCAGCATACACTAGGCCCTCCGTGGAACCGGTTTGACACCTGTGCTCTAAACGCTTCCTATAGCCTGTAATGTGTGTCTGGATTCTGGATGAAGGTATTTTGGACCATTCATCCTTGCAAAACATCTCCAGTACAGTTAGGTTTAATGGTTGCCGAGCATGGACAGCCCGCTTCAAATCATCCCGCAGATTTTCAATGATATTCAGGTCAGGGGACTCGGATGGCCATTCCAGAACATTGTACTTCCTGCATAAATACCAGAGTAGATTTTGAGCATTTCCCTGTCCAGTCTCACGCCAAACCTCCTTTTCAGTCTCCCACCAGGCTTTCTGCTGCAGCTCCAGTCCCTAGAGTAGCCCCAGTCCCTAGAGTAGCCCCAGTCCCTAGAGTAGCCCCAGTCCCTAGAGTAGCCCCAGTCCCTAGAGTAGCCCCAGTCCCTAGAGTAGCCCCAGTCCCTAGAGTAGCCCTTAGAGTAGCCCCAGTCCCTAGAGTAGCCCCAGTCCCTAGAGTAGCCCCAGTCCCTAGAGTAGCCCCAGTCCCTAGAGTAGGCCCAGTCCCTAGAGCAGCCCCAGTCCCTAGAGCAGCCCCGGTCCCTAGAGCAGCCCCGGTCCCTAGAGTAGCCCCGGTCCCTAGAGTAGCCCCGGTCCCTAGAGTAGCCCCGGTCCCTAGAGCAGCCCCGGTCCCTAGAGCAGCCCCGGTCCCTAGAGCAGCCCCGGTCCCTAGAGCAGCCCCGGTCCCTAGAGCAGTCCCAGTCCCTGGGGCAGCCTTGGTCCCTAGAGTAGCACCAGTCCCTGATCCAGCCCCAATCATTGATCCTGCCCCAGGTCTTGATCTAGCCCCAGTTCTTGCTCTAATCCTTGCTCAGGTCCTGGTCCAGTCTCCTGTCCAGTCTCCTGATCGTCCTCCGCCCGTCCAGTCTCCTGATTGTCCCCCTCTGAACTAACAGACACAGAGACATGTATAGAGCTGTTGATAATGGTATCATTAGCCGCTTTCCGACCAAGTAGTTACAGGAATGTAGTTATAGGAACAGTCCACTTCTAAACGGTCCTACTAACTACTCTCCCCAAAACAGGTTTTGCTATTTGCATTCGCACTGGTCAAGTGGTCATAGGAACTGGTAGGAGGGATAAGGGAGTGACGCAAGCACCGCAATGGACTTTTATAGCGTTGTCACTAGACTTTAGCGTAGCGCCACATACAACAACATTTCACAGTTTAATGTTTGTATCACTGGGTGTATGATTGGAGATAAGTGTGAAAATCATCTTATGTATGTGGATGATCTGGTTGTTTTCAGCCCAAGTCGTGCTGGGTTCCTTCAGCGGCTTGCTGTTCGTTCAGATTACAAGGCTGAAAATGACATCCAATACAATTTTATAAAAAGAATGTTGTGTTGATAATGTCCTAATAACGGAATTCGAACCATGGTGTTTAAAAACTAGGCTGGACTCATAGAAATTAAGTAGCTACTAAACACAGAAACACAAAAGACGAAGGCTACAGCATAATATGTAGCATTATACGCAACAGACAAACGAAGCGACCGGCATAATTTATAAGTTAAACTAATCAATGTAGACCTAGGAAAAGGGAAAGACCCTGCTCTGGAGTAGGAGCTAAAATGGTTATAGGAACTGCGGTGCGAGGGACTAAATAATCCCCAAATTTCTCCTGTCAGAACACAAGAAAAAAAGGGTTATAGGAACGTTATGTTCTAGGAACTGCAAAAATCCCTGCGATTGGGAAGCGGCTATTGTTCAGGTGGAACAACTCAGGGGGGAGAAACCCTGATTAGAAAAAACTAATCAGGGTTTCTTTTAGGTTTAGGCATTAACAGTTATTTTTAGGGTTGTGTTGAAGGTGCACTGTGTAGAATTTCATGAAGAGAAAACAGAACTACTTTCTCCTTCAGCTATAGGTTCCAAAAGCTGTAAAACTTTTATTTTATGACTTTTTAAAAATTGGAAAAAGCATTTTAGATCGGACAATGATTTTGTTGCAGTGTGTATTTTGCCATTTGAACAGGAATTGCAACGAGGACTTGACGGGTTTGTTAGTGGGCACATGCCGGTCCATTTTTTATGTAATTTACAAATGTTAGCCTGTGCTGTAGTTGTAGTACTTTGGGGAATCATTATCCGACGCACATTGTTTTTTCAGATTTTTTTATATTTAAAAATACAGTGTTTGTAAATGTGTTAATTGAAAGAGAATGTAGTTACAATGTAATGGCTTGAATTCTACAAATAGCACATTTAAGGCTAGGTTAATTTTAGGTATGAAAGGCTAGAATTACGGCGTGTGTGTGGAAAAAATATACTTTAAAAGATAATTTGATTTATCGAACTCAAGTCCTGGGCAGCGCTATGCCAAGTGCAGGAGGTCCGGGGAAAGTCAAAGTACCTAGTCAGCCTCGAACCACGGACCATCATGACGTAGACTGTCCTGCAATGCACTACGCCATGCTGACCCCCATATGTGTATAATCTATAAGTAGGTTTCGGTTCCGATCATATCTAGATATAAAATAGTACACCATCTTTAGGGCTTGATGGCACCACTTACAACCAGCAGTCCACACAACAATGTAAGCAGTACTTAAATATTTTTACTTAGCTAATATGTATGCCGCCTGTATAAATGTAAAGGTTTCTTCAATTAGATCTGTTTGTGTTTGTGTATCTAATGTCTGCTCAGAATTTGTGCCTGCTAAGTACGTGATATTTAATTACTCTGCATACTATTAGCAGCATTCAGGGCCCTGTGAAGTTGGCTATGTAAAACCTCTATTAGCACAGTGGAACTGTATTTGGAGGATTGTTCAGATTAGAGATCAACACTAATGGAGACGTTAACCCCTAATGTTTATTTAAGGTTTTGAAGGAGGAGGATATCTGGATACAGGGATTAGAAAAGATCTACAGGGCCCGGGGCTGGAGCTGTCTTGTTGGCAGGGCCACGCCTGTCTAGAGAACACCGGGGTCAATCCCAGGCTGTCAATCCAGTAAATAAGTTGTTTGAAGTTCATAAATTGGTGGTCTTCAGAAAAAAATGATTTTTTTGCTGCCCGCGTTTAGTTGAAGAAACTGGTAGATGCAAAGTCTGTAAGTGATAAAAACAAGGGCATTTTTCCTCTCGTGCAGTGAGCTTGATTATCCAGTAGTGGGTATAGCAGTCTAGGTGTTTTTACATGGCACAGGACTACAACCATAAGTGAGTGAGGACATATGTTCAGACAGCCACTGTTCCTCCCCTCGGAACACATCAATATCATTTTTAATTATGTGCTGACCAGATTACAGGAGTTTATTGATTGACTAACCATATGGCCAATGTTTGGCGAGGGTAGATGAGGGGAAAGGCCTGATGCTCCCCACATGACGCAGAGTTTTGACTCTGTTGCACATCTTGAATCCTAAATCAGACATGCGGTGTTAGTTACCTCCCGTGCGCTCCATCATGTGATGTGAGACATTTAAAGCTGTTTGAAGGATGACTTTGTCCTAGGTTTAGTACATTTGTAATCAAATCACAGGCCGCTGGTATCACAAGGTCAGAAGACAAAACGTGTGTGATGACTTTATTACCCTGACAACTGATCCTGGGTCAGTGTTGTAATATTTGTTCTCAGTGACCATAAAATGGATTTAGGAATTAAGAGCTTATCCTAGATCGGTAGTTGAGGGGGAGAAGGTAAACAGGGCTTGAATAAGACATCAGCTTTTACAAAGGCACTTGTTGTTTGACCCTCTGATTTAAAAAGAAAAGAAGGGTGAAGGCATTGAAAGGCCAGTGTTTCAAGCTGTTTATTTTGTGAGCGGTCACATTTAAATCTTCAGTTTATGCAGTCCATATTAAATAGTGTAATTATGCAATATGTTTGTTTTTCTTCTAATTTAGCAATTGTTTTGCCATCTCCACATGAAGTATGGGTAATTTGGTTGTCTTCATAAAAGTACTATTGCATATTGAACCACCCAGTTTATATTGGAAAATATATCACATACCCCTGAGGTTCCTTAGCATTGGTATTATAAACAGGGTTCGCAATGACTTATATCTCTTGGGGGTCCCCTAAAATGTTATGATTTTATACAACGGTAAAATAATACTTTTGTCTGGGGACCCCCCTCCCCCTAAACTATAAAATTACCTATTACGTTTTGTGTCCTTAGCATACATTTCGTGGAAGAAAAATAACTTATGGGGGATCACTAGTGAGTTATGGAGGGTCCTGGACCCCCCCAGACCCCTTCATTTCAAACCCTGATTATAAACCAGTCAGATGGCTCAGTGGTTAGGGAGTCTTGTTGTTGTAAGGTTGACGGTTTGATTTCCGACTGAGACGAATGTTGTGTCCTTGAGTAAGGCACTTACCCTAAGTCGTTCCAGGGGGATGTCCATGTATTCACAGGAAGTCGCTCTGGATAAGAGAGTCTTCTAAAATGGATAAAATGTAAATATAATGTGATAATGTAATCCGATAACTGACTAAAATGTAACCAGTGTAATTAGAACAATAATAAAGTATGTGATATGTACCCAAATTGTATAATACTTCAGCTTTCATCCACTTGGCATTTCAAATTGAGTATCTCCCGGTTTAAAACTATTGTAAGAAACGAACGATCTGTTTAGAACACACAGCTTGTTTAGGGACAGTTGATGCCTGATGCCCCCTATCGACCATTGAGAGGCAGTGCTCGTCTCTGCTGGAAGAAGGGCATTCTCACATTTCTCTTCCATCGGACAAGTCTGCTAGAACCGAAGACCGGAGTCGCTGGGAAAACGAGACGTATGGCACCGGGTTGGCTGTGGTTGAATCTAAGCGTTTGCTCTACCAGATTCCAGATTCTCTAGTCAGAAGGTGAGTGTTATAAAGTAAAACGTTTAGGTGCTAATGTTTTAGACAGCACAAGCTTAACGCTACCCAATCGCTTGGCTTGCAATCTACTCGCCTTGGCGCAGACTGAAAATGCTGACAGTTTTGGCCTGAATTCCCCTTGGATCGAAAACGAAGCCCGGGGAAATATTTTACAAGAACTCATTTGGCTACTCTATATAATGGTAACAAGTAAGATCATCATGAAATCTTGTCTAAGCTTTTCGCGTGAATTTATGTATCCGGGTGTTGGAGTCTTTGCATCAATCAAGTGAAATCCCGTGATACAACTTAGCACAAGCAAGAAAGTGACTTGTTATTGTAACTTTGTGGCCTGTCTCTATCGTTAGTCTGTTAATTGTTGCAGTGTATTTGTGCAAATGTATAACATGTAACTGATAAATATTTACTGTTACAATTATGTAGCCCGATGACTGTGCTTGGAGCTGGGGTTCCCAAACTTTTTTGGACAGTGACTCTATTTTGTCTTATTTTTTCCGCGATCTAATGGTCTAAAACATATATGTAGACTTCAACAACCGATGTTTACTTTCTTAATTGTAGCTACAGTCTGATGAAATATGTAGTGTGATTTTGTATCGATATTTCATTTTCAATTAAGCAATAAGGAGTGTCACGATAATCATCAGGCAATATTTGTGTATGTAGGTTTATGTGCAGAAATAGAATCATAATGCCAGTTTGATTTAGTGCCTGGTCCTTCCAACTCGTTTTGTAGCGTTCTTGAGAAAACGAAGCATCATATTTTTCAGGAATTAATATATATTTGTGGGAAGACTGAAATCGCTTTTCATTACAATCACATTGTATGCCTTACCGGAGGTCTCTTATCCTCGGTACACCTACCAATAGAACACTTGTGTTCTTTCAGCGACACTATCTCATGCTGGCGACACTTCAGATTACGTCATATAGGTCGGTATAATGAGAAAACCTTCAAAATAAAAGCCCGAAGGTCAATGGATATCAAAGTGCATAACACTTTAATTAGTTAGTGAACTCTATACAAAGGCCAGTTTTACAATGTTTAAAGCATGTAGAAAGTTTGATTT
>JACXGM010033164.1:0-12379 GCA_016801145.1 Umbra pygmaea | reverse complement strand
TTGAATTGAAAGTGAAGTTCTGCCATAATATCGAAGATTTCGGTCAGACAGTTAAAAAAAAAGTTTTTTAAGTGACGTAGCTCCACCACACAGCGAGCAACAAAATAGACCCAACGAATCGATAATGAAATGTGTTGCCAACAATTTTAATAATCGATTTTTATCGATGACATCGATTCGTTGTTGCAGCCCTAACTCACTGTGTACTGTATGTACTTAGTTTTATTTTGTACCTAGTCAACTATGTAGTTAATGTACACATTCAACTACTTATTTCACTCCAACTTTGTTCTAGCGCCAGTAATCCAAATCTTCTGATATTTTCCAAACAATTACATTTTTTTGTGAAACCAGGATGTAATTTGTTCAAAATATGCAGGGGTAAAACTTTCTGACCCTGCAACGGATATCCTTGATGAGTGTTTTTGAGAACAGTTTATCTGATAAATTGGGGTTGTTGCCATAATTTGGAATAAATTCATGCGTACTTATCGAATACCAAGTTGCGGTTCTACGATTGTTTGAAGCTACTAGCAATATACCAAACTAATATCATAGAAAGTAGAAATGGCGTATATGCAATGCCCTATCTAAGCATTTTTTTCCCCAGGTGTTAGGCATCAGTCGTGAACGGATTCAATGTAAAGATACAATATGCCAATACCTGCTTGAATTTTGGAAACGATATCTGACCAATATTTAATGGTTTATTAATAAAGCACGTCTGTCTGCTTTTGACTTAACATAGGAAATGCAACAAGGTTTCCAATGCATATGTGTTTAAAAATATATGACGTGTCATAAAAGAAGCAAGCAAATAATCTGTCTTCACGTTTACAGTTTCTAGTTTAGTTTCGAAGAGTTGCCGCCTCAGTGCTGCTCAGATTGAAAATTGTTGGAATGTGCGATGCTCGTCCCTCACTGAACTTTGAATATTTTCTGATTGAACGTGCCTAACCACGATGTAAACACAGTATTATGCCTTTAGACTTAAATGTTTATTAGCATCCATTGTGTTTGTCCAACATGACTTCTTTATGTTATTAAAGGTTTCTATACGTTCTGGCGCCTCCTGTCAGCATCAGTGTAGGGCTGAGGCTGTGCATCCTATATTTGGCTAGTTATTAATTTAGCCTACTTTTTAACTTTTATTGCTAGTAGAATACATTTCCCTTTGTTTTTAATAAATTAAATGGCTATTTTGGTTCATTTGCTGCACTGTAGGGTTGGGCACTTCTTACTGATGAAGATGACATGCCCCTAAAATGACTGAATCCTAGCCAAAATGCTCCATCAGTTTTAAGACTCTGTAAGAGATAATAATATTTTATAGTAATTTGCAGGGTGCTCATACAGTAGTTCTCTTATTTCACACATGAAAGATGGATTATACAAGTGTAACTTTGGACATTTCATCAAAGGATTAGTGATTTTTCCAACAGATTTTACACAGACCCTGTAGCAAATTGGCAGAAATCACTTGGCGTATTGGGTGAAACCGCTGCTACACAGGACAGATGCGTTATGGGTTCGATCCTGGTCATGGCTTCTCAGACTTTGCCCGGAGCACTTTGAGTGAAGTGCTGCCTGGGATATGGGAGTAGATAATTCAGACTAACATGAACGACGCTCTACAGTGATCCATGTGTGCAGATTGGGCACCTGCGAGTTGTATAGTTGGTTAATGTGTACTCTTTCTGCACACAAACTGACTAAAGGCTTCCATGTTGAATGAGCAGTGTAATAGTAATGCGGTTGAAGTAACCATGTAAGCACCCCTCAACTATCTTTTATTTATTTGATTTTGTGGGGGGAGACAGAAAGGAAGGGTACAGACAGTCGGCTGAGCCGGGTCTCAAACCCCCCGTTGCAAGGGGACGTGCGTGCTCCATAGTCGGGAACTTAGACCGCTACACCCCAATTCCGGCACCCTCTCGACCATCTTGCACCTGTGGAGGAGTTGCTGGCAAGGCCGGGGAATTGGACAGAAGCAGTTGGGTCATGTACCCCTATGACCTTGACTCTATTGGGCCATGTACCCCTATGACCTTGTTTCTATTGGGCCATGTACCCTGTTGACCTTGACTCGTCGACAGGTGTGGCATGGTTGAAGATCGATAACATGCTGCCTCAAACACGTGTCGTGAATTTAAGCCAAATATCTCATTGCTCATTCCACACAGAAGACTTCAGTTTTTTAAGCTCTATGAAACTCACTGCAGATATGTTATTTTATTTGTGTGGGTGGAACAGACCTGTCCTCCATAAGCTTGTTGTAGTACCTAGGTTTGGAACTAAAGACAACATTGTAAAGTTTTTCAGTCTTACATGTGGCAAACATGATCTGAACAATTGTTTTTGAGGTATTTTTGGGCTGGAATAATTTAGGAGGAATACATCTCTACCCTTATATTTTAGAGCTCAAATGGAAATCCAGTGATGAAGTCAGACCCAGAAAGCTCAGAGAGTAACGATGGTAAGATCAGTTGTTTTTCTGTATCTTTGTCACTGCATTCCATTATTCTTCTATGTTCCTTGACTGTACATCAGCCCTACTCAATTCTGTTTCTTAAAGGAGAATTCCGGGCGATTTCAAAACGTAGCTCTGTTGTTTGCACATCAGAAGTGCTGTCCGTAGCGTTAATAACTGAAACAATCTGTATTGCCAAAACCATGTTTACCTTTTGCTGCCAGTAGACAACCATTAAACATTTACGGGGCAAGTTAATAAGCGTGCTTTGAGCCACTAAACATGTTCAAAATGTCATTACTAGTCCATATACATTTGCACTGATTCCTTATAATAAACACAGCGAGTTTGAACAAATAAGTTCATGTACATGCCTCAGTTTATTTCCCATTTTCCAGTGAAGTCCACACTAGTCAATTGCCGAAGTCATACAATTCAATATTCCAAAACTTATTTTTTCCCCAAAAAAAACTATTTGCGGTGGTGTCTGGCCACTCTACCATACAGGCCGGATTGTTGAGGACTAGGGGAGGGAACGGTACATGTATTCGTATTGAATTGAAACGGTACGGGGGTCACGGTTCGGTGCATGAATTTACACAGAATACACGGTATAAAAATTTTACTTGCGTGCAAATAAATGTAATGCGGAACTACTGTTGAACATGCGGGTTGTTTATGGACACCTAATCTGTAGCCCCGCCTTGGCTCTGAAGCTAAGTAGCCGAGCTCCACCTATGTATGCAGCTTTTTGTCAGGTCGACGGTCCGGTAAGTGAGTCAGAGATGGCAGCACTAAGGACGAGTATAATGTATGGGGAGTGGTGGTGACCCACAAGAGTTAGAGGACCTCTAAGATCGCAAGTTTGGGAAAACTTTTCCCTCCACTGTACCGAACTCGTACCGAACCGTGATGTCTGAACCGAGGTATGAACCGAACCGTGACTTCTGTGTACCGTTCCACCCCTATTGGGGACTGCTGCAGAAATGGTTGATCTTCTAGAAGGTTCTCCTCTCCAAAGAGAAATACTGGAGCTCTGTCAGAGTGACCATCGGATTCTTGATCACCTCCTTGACTTAGCCCCTTCTCCCCTATTCACTCAGCTTGAATTTAATCCATTTCAGAATGAGGGTGTAACATAACAAAATGTGGAAAAGTAAAGCACTGTGAATACTTTCCGGCTGCACTGTACTTTCAATATTCATAAGGTAGACATGTCTGCATTAAGTCCAACATTTCTAAATGCAGATTTTGGCTACTTTTTTAAAGTAAACAGTTAATGAGCACTTTTACTGTAAACATAGCTCTGTAAATGTCACCACCGTGCAGTCCGAATGTAAAATGGATGTTAGCTAGCCGTCTTAAACTTATAACCTGAAAGAGCAACCCTGAGTTTGAGAACATAAGGTAAAATTGCAGGCTCACCTATTTCATGGAAAAAAATACATCATTCACAAGTCACCAATTGCAGATTCAGCTAAATTAATTATTTTCTATACTTATTAAATTATTATTTTTTGTCTACTCGGACAAGTGCATTGTACTTGTCTGACTATTATTTTTACTTGTCGCGTGCAAGCCTTAATGTCAATCCCTGCCAAGACTGAATCTTTAATTCTTCTCATTTGTTTGTGTCGCACCGTTCCTTTACTTTCATCCTCCACGTCCCTGCAGCCGTCAAGAGCAATAAGTCTGAGTCCATCGAGGTGGTTGACTCCCCAGAAGAGGAGCGTGATGCAGAGTGGGCTGAGTGTGGGGGGCCAGAAGGTGAGGCCCAGGGGCCCACCGCCTTAGCAGGCAACAACCGGGAGGCCTCAGACTCTCAGGGCTCCAACAGCAGCAGCCCCGACACGGAGTCACCAGTCATGGTCAACGTAGATGTAAGGACGCCCTAGCGCCTCCGTTTGACGAAACGTCAGTTTTTGCACATTTGTTTCAAATGCCTAAAGCTGTGAACATCCTTTACACTTTTGAATTTCTGCAGGAGGTGGGTTCAGGAACCACAAGCCAGAAGTCAGACGAAGAGGACTTTGTCAAAGTGGAGGACCTGCCAATGCAGCTCAGCGTCTTGTGTCAGGTGGGACCTTCCAAAACGACCACATGTGTAGCTGTGTCCATTGTTCAGTGTCAGGTCATTCGTTTTCTGAAATGTAATTGTTTGTTTGCGTGATGAACAGGAGGAGCTCCAGAAAAGAATAGTGGAGGAGCAGCAGAATAACAATCTGACTGCTGAGATTCTTGGTGGAAACACTGATACGCTGAATGGACTGGTGGGCGATGGACAGACACTCAGAGAGCCAGGTTAGATGCATTCATTACTGCCTCATCAGTGTTGAAATATTTAAATAGAACCAGCATGTTGTGTAACAAATAACAGGTTTACTCACGGCGTTACTGTGGCTATACAACTATCAGTCATACAATTATGAACACCTGCCTAATATTCTGGAGGTCCCCCTTTTGCCGGCAAATCAGCAGCCCCATACATAACAAACTGTGTTCTGACACATTTCTATCAGAACCAGCATTCTCTTTTTTACCAGTTTGAGCTACAGTAGCTCGTTTGTTGTATCAAAACACACGGGCCAACCCTCACTGCCCAAGTGCATCAATGAGCCATGGCCGCCCATGACCCTGTTGGCGGTTCACCACTTTTCCTTCCTTGGACCACTTTTGACAGGTACTGAACAATGCAGACCGGGAACACCACACAAGAGCTGCAATTTGAGAAAGGGACAAATTGCGATGGCTAGACGTCTGGGTCAGAGCGTCTCCAAAACTGCAGCTCTTGTGGGGTGTTCCTGGTCTGCAGTGGTCAACACCTATCAAAAGGAAAAGCGGTAAACCGCAGCCAAAGCTCATTGACGCACGTGTAGAGCGAAGGATGGCCCGTGTGGTCTGATCCAACAGATGAGCTACTGTAGCTGAAATTGCTGAAAAAGTTAATGCTGTAACGGTTTGCATTCGGTTGTATTGATATTTGTTCTTAAATAGCCTTGCAAAATGTACAACTGAATTTGTTGAATATCACTAATAAGTCTGTTTAAGGCTATATTAATTTCCATTTTTATGGATTTAGCTTCATACATCTAACTTCCTTTCCAAGGACATTTAAGTAATTTGGTGAATTTCTTTTCAACAGTGCCGTAAAATAGTGATTGCATGCTTTATTTTTATACTTGTTTTGAATCAACATTGTTACATTTCATAATAATGACAGTATTCATTTTCACCATTATGAGATGTGGACTTGGACATCCGTTGTGCTGTCAAATTATGCTGTATGGCAGTGGTCCTCAAACCCTTCCATGGAGGGCTTAGTGTATGCAGGTTTTTGCTTTTACCTTGTACAAGCCTGATGGAGTAGCTCAGTAACTGGTTAACATCTCCCCTCACCTGGCGCAGTCTAGGTCCTAATTATCTAATTGAAGGGAAAAACCAAAAACCAGCATACACTAGGCCCTCCATGGAAGGGTTTGAGGACCATTGCTGTATGGTCTCATATTATGCAGTGGTCCATCTATCTGTTGGCATGCAAGTCCCTTATGTTTAAGGGTTGCCTTATAATTTTCTTTCATTTGCCTCATTTCCTTCTTTCTTACAGAAACTGTAGGTGCACAAAGTGCCTGAAGAGACCGTTTTGTTGTAAGCATAGGTTTGTACAATCCAATTGGGAAACCCACACATTCTAAAGACGGTTGGATTTACATTGGTACTTTGTTACTCGCTTTGCTCTAAACAGTAAAAACTACTACAGTTAAATCAACTACAACAGAATTTTAACCATTTAGTTTTGTTTATTTCTACTCCTGGGGCCATATTCATTAAGCTTCTCAGCTTTGCATTTAAGATCAATGATACTTGTAAGTTGTATCGACAAACAGGGTTCTGATCCTGGCTGAGGATTTCTGCTCTGAGATGCTTGATACATTATTGCCCCAGACTCAGTTTGCTGTATGATTTGTTTTGCTGATTAGGCAGGGGCTTATGGCAGGTTCTTTCTCTATGCTGCTGTGTTCCGTATAAAGTTTTGTTCAAGGCCTCTAGTACACTACTTGTTAAATTGCCTTAGACTTGTTTTTTCCCTGGAGATGGGATTTGTTTGGAATTGTCATTATAATCATTTTGTTTCTTGGCCTTGTTTTTCAAGCACTTCGTTTGGAACTCTCAAGAAATATGACTCTAAACTAGATATAGGCTGCTGAGGTGTTTTCATTCCATTAAATTCAAAGTTTACGTTAACTTCAAACGGTTTCTGTTGGACCAACAGTTTCTAATTGGTTTAATTAAACAAAATATCAGTAGATTTTACAAAATGTAAAAAAAAAAACATTTTAGATGAAATGAATTCACTCCTGGTAAGATGGATGGTTGTAAAGAACATATTGGAACCTAATGACCTCGTCTTACCTATGCCATCTGACTATTGGTAAAATTTACTGCACTCTTTTAATGTTTGTTTTTCTTTCCAAATCTGGTTTTTACCTTTGTAGGCATGTTGACGTTTATTTTTGTTTTGCTTTTCTTAAGTTAGTTTCCCATTATTTCTATGTAATTAAACATGTTGACTACTGTATGACGTTTTAAAGAATAAAATGTAACTTTTCAAAATGATGACTTGTCTTTTAGATTTCACTAGTCTAATTTTCTGGAAGTCTGAACCCATACTGGCGTTGACTGTTGGACCAGATGCCTATGAATACGAAGCAAGTTGAACATGCCCAGGATTTATTTTCGTTAGCAGGCTTCAATAAACCAAACAATTGCAGTCTCTCTAAATGGCGTCGCGACGAGCGTGTACACTTAAAAGGGTCTGTGTGTGCACCAGATGACCAATCGCAGACATGTACAAGTCCACCATCTGCCTCATGGTTGACTCAAGAGGAGCAAACAATAATTGTCGAAAAACATGAAGAATATTAAAAATATTATCCCAGCGTTAAGCAACACAGTTGCTGCTGCCAAAAAATTGCAGACTGCATAAATATGTCAGTTACAAGGCTCATCAGTATCACTGCGTCATTAAGGCACAACCATCTGACTTAAATTACAATTGTGTATTCCATTAAACCAATGAGTTGCTTACATGAGCGCTGATGGCGTGTACATTTTTTTTGACGTATTCTTTCGGTTGCAACTCTGGCAATGTTAAATGTTCTTGGGAGCAAAAAGATGTACAGACTGTCAATTAATCAGTGTTAAAATACTGAATTGCTCAAATGTATATGGGAGTAAATTCTGAAATGCATGTACTGTGTCTACGGTGAAATTGATACATTGATGTTGGTCCTCTGTATCAACCACAGCATACAATAAACTACCTGTAGCAAACAATGGAAACGCTATGGATATTACATTCGGACTGCATGGTGGTTACATTGACATGCATACTCTGTGGAACTGTGCTGCACTGGAAACATACTGTTCAAGAAGCTGACGAGATCAGTCAGTCCCTCCGCTGAGAATCAATATCTTTCATAAAAATACTAATCAGAGAAAGCCAATGATGACGCCATTTTCAATGTACTGTGCTTTTATTTGGGTAATCTTATCTTGATTTTAATTTGCTCCAGAGCAGGTTAGGTTGGCAGCATACGTTACCAATGGCGATGTAACCCAGTAACAGGTGAAGCACTGTCGTGACACTGAAAACCCAGGGTTAAACCTGAAGTTAGCCTGCTAACCCCAAATCTTGGTTCGTAGAATAGGCCTCTTCAAAGCATCTTGTATGCCAATGTCAGATCAATGTACATTTAGCACAGTTTATATGACAAATGCCAACTGCAGAATAAACCTGTTAAATCACTGGAATTCAGGTTGTGGTGGATGTAAGCTTTGTGTTTGGTCCTCATTACAATTAATTTATTTAATCCACAAATGTATGGTAATTGTAATATAGGTATAAACTGTTAAAACTAAATATGAAAGTGGTCTTTCACTTAAGAAATGATGTATATCATAATATTTTTAAATAACAATCAAATATTTACATGGAAATGAAAGGTCAAAAAATGTCAAAAACACCAATTTGTCTTGTAATGTTAGTGCGTTTTCTCATGGATTGTAAAAACTAGACTAGTTATATTAACGGTTAGACTGTGACAATTATATTTAAACACTTTTTTCCCTGAAGTTTACAAGGCCAGAGGTGCCTGTAGAATCACCCATATACAGTAGTGTCCCAAAATTGCACTCTTTAAATATGCCCTAGAGCAGAGGTGGACATTTACTAAAGTTAAAGTACTTTTCTGAGTAACCCCTGGTTAAGACAAATTATCAGGTAAAGGGAGTTCACATCTTACATCTTAGCAGTTATTTTCTATGTACAAGTGTGAAAGCTAAAAAGTATTGTTTAGAGTAGAAATCTGCAATTTAAACATCCAGCCCATTTGTATTTGTTAACCACCCATTCTTCTTGGGTACAACAGTTAAAATAAGTCCACGAGGAACTTCTTGTATTGTTAAAGAACATTCATTTACAGGTGCTAAAATTAAAGTAGCAAGTCAAGATTGCCCATAAAAAACCTGGATCTGTAAAACAAGTGATGGTGAGGCCATTTGGATCTGAGCAATTAGTCACAGTGCAGTTTTAATCTGACAGTCTTGTCCAGCTGTGTTTGTCAGATGAGCCAATTCCCATCTTCACCCGTCTGGATCATTTACCGTACACCTGCCTGCATCACGGGTCCTTCATCCATATCTTGCTCTGATCACTCATTTAATCATCTACACCTGGATGGCTCAAGCATAGCATGTACAAGATCCTGACAAAGGATGCATGTTAGAAACTTGCATGAGCAGGGCTTTAGAAACTTCTCTCTGTTTGGGGATTCACCAGGGCATACAGGGATTTGGACAGTCGCGAATGTAGGACTCCAGCTTGCCTATGGACACCTCCATCAATGTGGTGTATGTGGTCAGCTGCAATGACAAAATGTCAGACATATGTCCAATGGAGAAAAAAAATACTGACAGGCTATGTGCATGGAAGACAGACTTATGGTAGAATGCAAGAATACAAGGATGATTTATCAAGTGGTAAAAGGAAACCATCTTAACATAAGACTTACCTTGTTCAAGACTGGTTTTGTCGACAGCACATCATACACAGTTTTCCGTGAGATGTTCTGAAGTAAAGAAAAATTAATTTAATCACAAAAGGTAGTCTTTGACCACATTATTTTGTACAGGAACGAACAAACATAATTTGGTTAGATAATGTAAGAAGCAGCGCTCTGCCAAATTGAAGTTGACACTGTTCTGCCATGTGAGTGGTTTTATGCTCTACTATGCATCTACAGCAGTGTTTCGAACTTTTTTCAATTTTGTACCCCTTTGAATTGCTTTTTAATCCAAGTAACCCCTGACCAGTGCAAAACATTTTTGGTCGAAAGAAAGTCTATTAAAAAGATACAATACAGCACCAGCATTGATAGATTCACTAAACAACTACCTTTAAAACAAAAACAAATGCTAGTTTAGAATCCATCACTTAAAATAATTATATAATAATAATAAATGAATTAAGAATTATGCATGACATATTTTAAATTAGCTTTATGGCAAAAATGTCATGTACCCCCTGCAGTACTCCAAAGTACCCCTAGGGGTACATGTACCCCATTTGAGAAACACTGATCTACAGTATGGTTGTTGTACTCACTGACTGCATTGTCTGGTTCATACACTTCATGGCTGGAGTCCTGCGGTCATCTAAAAACAGAGGGTCGTCCCAGTGGTCATAGTTAGTTTCCAGAACATACCAGCGGCCCTGCTTCAGATCAATCCTTCACAAGAAACAGCAGAACAAATACGTTTAGTGATAAGGTGCATTCAACCACCAAAACCAATGGCTCCCAATAATTTTATTCAGGCCCGCTTTGCGTGATTTGGGAACATCTTGTACAAATGAAGTGAAAAGCAGCCACCAAGGCAGATGAACAGCATATGTTTGGAATGTTAGAATAGAGTAGGGTTGATAATTGCTAGGGCCTTTCGATACCATCTTATGTCAATCATTAGGTGCCTTGACATAATTGGTTATTACTACTGTAGCAAATGGTATGTGATTAGATACTTTTATTTAGCTATGAGTGTCTAAACTGTTCAATGTCTCCACGTCAGGTGCAGCAGATTCAAAGATTTTTCTTTCTAAGCACACCTCGCAAAGCAGTTCTGACTTCATCACAGGCAGGATTCATTCAGTAGAGCGTATTGATAGAGCCCATCCAATGTCTACCCCAAGGAACTGAGATATTTTACAGGTACAGTTCTGTTCAGATATACATTGCGGGGTCTTATAGTTTGAGGCAGTTGCCAACTAGCATACAATTGTGATATACTGTCAGAGATATTATCTCAATATTTAATTGTACCAACCCACCCTTCAGACATAAATGCCTGCACATCCTAAAGGATTTAAAATTCACTAGCCATTCCTCAATGATTAGCTCATTCTGAAATGATAGCTCACCACTCATTATTGGGTGATTTAGACCTTCCATCTGATTAATTTCTTACCAATGAATTCCTCTTTTGACCTCATGCACTACAAGCCAACTGCTACTACTAACAAAGCAGGCAATGCATGTGCTCAAATCTCTACTGCTGGTAGATGCTGTCAACTAATCTCACCCCCAGCCCACTCCAGTTGCCTGGCCTCTACACAGTTCTTACACCGCTGCACCACTCGTTCTCCCTCCACTACTCTCTTCCAAACAATTCACCCTTCGGCCACCTGAGTCTGCTCCTAAATCCTGAAATGAGCCATCCGTACTCCACTCTTGATTTGTGCATTCAAGCACACCCACGCTGTTTGCACAAGTGTCTAAAGATGAGGGAGCAAAAATGATCAAGGGTACAATGCAGCTTCTGCAAACAACTGGCTAGGGAAGTAGAATCCCCTAAATGCAGAAGCGTCATGCACCGATTTGTTTTCATGACGCCTCTGCCTACATACACCGTGGGTTTTGCACAAAAGAATGGCAAGACAATGATATGAAGAGCATTTGTTAACATCAAAGACAGGACACATACAAACTGAAATCTGTACATATCCTGGCATGGTCTTTCCTAGTACTGCAACAGATGACACTGAATTTGAGTCTCCATTCCTCCTTCAAAATCCCCAGTGGCAACACACATCAAGTACACCCTTGACAAGACTGAGCTGCTCTTCCACAGCATGGACTGTCTCATCTAAAACCTGTCCATCATGATTAACACCACAGTAACCTCCTCCCAGAATCCAAATAAACTCTACACTCCATTGGCTTATAGATGAAGCTTGTTTCCGCTCTAAAAGACTATGGCGTTTACCTACAAAGTATTAAATGCTTCAACCCTACATCCCTACCTGGGCTCTTTGTTCTGCCCCCATCCCGCTCCTACAGGAAAGCATCTTCTGATCTGACCATTCGAAACTGTCTATCCTGGCACCAGTAGTGGAACCAGCTTTACCTGGAGGCTTTGATTGCAGAGTCTGGGCCACTTCCAGTAAACCCTACCTTTTCAGGGACTAAAATAGTTTCACAGCCACCACCTACTGACTTCTGTAAACAAAGACAATCTTTTGTATTGTCCTCTTTCCACCACTGACTTTAACAGGTGATCAATTGATTAGGATACATTAACTTGTGTGGTTGTCACCTAGCTATCTTAAAATGTGTGCACTCATGGATAATCACATCTGATAAATGCAGCACAACAGTATAAAATTTTAGCCACTTACTCCCAAACATCAAGGCTAAGCACTCTGGACCGTGTGATGACGCAGCCCTGGCCCGTCTGGTTCCCTCCCAAAATGAAGTAGGCAGGGGCCAGCAACTTTGTCTGGGCCAGGCGAACCTTGGCTTCCTCATAGCTGGAAACAGAGAAATGACAGTGATGACTTGGGGGGGGGGGGGGGGG
>JACXGM010033163.1:0-12380 GCA_016801145.1 Umbra pygmaea | reverse complement strand
ACTTAGACCCCATTTGAAGTTTAACTGAAAAATACACGCTTCACTGAAAGAGGGACTCTAAAGTAATTACAAATCTAATACATATCTGGGTTACACTTTATTTGGAGAGTCTGACATTCCATCTGTATGTGCTCTACAGATAGTTTGTTGATGATATGACTATCAACAAACTATCAACAAACCATCTGTTGATAAGCAAATAATTGTATATTTTAAGGGTAGGGGTAAGTTTAGAATATGTTTTAGGGTAATGGTTAAGGTTAGGTTTAACATAAGGGAAATGGTTAAGGTTAGGATTAGGGTTAGTAGATAGTTTGTTAAAATGTTGTTGACAGTGTGCAGATAATATGTAGAGCATCTAGAGATGGACTCTCAAAATAAAGTGTTACCCATATCTGTTTTACCATCATTTGGTTGTTTACTTCTGCCTCCCCGTGCATATCAGGAAAGTGACACAATCTTATCATATATACAAACAAAACGTAAACTGGATTAAGTAATATAACATGATACTGCCTAAAGTTTAGTTGTAATTTCTATTTAGTTGAATTAAACTTGTATCAAATGTCTACAATTGTATGGAGGGACATGTGTTCCTATTCAAGCATAGCAATATCTCTGTATAGTTTGGCCTGCATGCACCTTGATTATTAGGGCCTTTATTGGAATAGATATCAACAAGAACCAAAGTCATGTTCCAAGCCATTTCTTTCTTTGGTCACACATAACGGCCTTTAAAGAAAATCATACAATCAACAAACTATGTTTTGATGACATAACCTTATGTTTACAAAAAGGAACTGGATCTTGGGTTGCCTGGTTTTAAGCATGCTGCTAACAGTGCTTATATAGTGGATATAAATTCAACACGGGACTATTTTCAGAACATATTTAAATGTACAAATTTCAAGTTCATTACATAATATTTATATTTTGTATTTTACCTGTTGAACCATGTGAATGAATACAGATAATGTTCTATTATAAATAGAATGCATTTAAAAATATACACTTCCTGGTTGTTGATAACATGAATAAGTAAGTTTGCAGCCTCGGGACAAGTTTAAAAGTGCTTATCCCTAGTTCAACCCTCTTCTCATTATAAATGCAGTCTTTCATGGGTCTGTGGTCCCAGCAGGTTTCCAGTTCACACAGCAAAGAGTTTGTTGCTGAGCTCTGTCAGCTACCTCTGTCAGCTCAGTGCTGGGCCAGATTGCTATGGCCTCGTCCCGTTGCCTCTTGGGTAATCTTCCAGTGTTGCTGTGTAAACACCGGTGTCATGATCAGGTCTTTGATTCCACCAAGCCCTGCTGGCTAAGACCCTCTAACAACACAACACTACCACCCTGAATCCTAATTAAATCCTCACAATCACACCACACCCTGAATGCTAATACAATAATTAGTTCTCTATTTGGCAGATAGCCTCCCTTATCGAGAGCCACTTGCTAAGCAGCAAGCGTTGATTGTTCCAGGAGTGAAGTGCTTCCGGCGGAATTCATTGGGCTACCATAATTGTTTAGCTTGGAAGTTTTAAATTAGTGTGTGAACATCAACTTAAACTGGGTCTGTTAAAAGTCAAGTAAGAGGGTTTTTAACAAGGGACTCACATTTTATTGGGTGTGAACTTCTCCCGTTCTCTCTTTAAACATGTCTCCACATTAGCCAGCAGTGTAATATGAACTGCAGTCAATTACCATTTATAGGGAAAATCCAGGAAAGAATTTCCATTTTCAACTTTGTATTGTGCTTCCCCTTTAAAGGTGAAATTACATTAGTCACTAGGATTACAGTTTTAACTTTCTAAATGTATGCCAGTGGTTTTAAAGGTGCATTAGCGTTACCTGATCATCCATCTGAAATCTTTTTCTAGCTGAAAAGTCCCCTCTTGCAAACAAATCATGAAACACAATAAGGAAAAATAAGGACATCCATTTGCAGCCTATTAAGATAATGCTTTCCAATTCGCAAACAACCTGTGGCACACCTGAACTTTATTTGAATTTGATTCGAATTGGTGGTGACTTTCTTAAAACTGGATGTTTTTGGAGAAACTTGGCACTTTTATGCAACTAAGGTATATCTTTAACTGAACATACTGTATTTACCTGGACACTACAGATGACATGGAGACAGTGATTAATCGATCAAACAAACATACAGTAGGCAATGAGAGAAGATCACATTTTCAGGCATAGAGTTTCATATAAAATTATGCCTATTAGAGCGGCAAAATAATATAGTTTATATCTGTGTGTTAGGACTGCTAAAGTATCTGAAATTACATGAAGTGCATCTAATCAATTTATTGAAGTGTTTTCAAGGAGCAGATTGTGATCCATGCAGACTGGTGCAATTAGAGACAATCTAAAGCAGACATGTCTATGGGATGATAAACTATTCCCTGCTTGTGACAGCGGCAGATAGCAGATACAATGAATCCGGAAAGTACTCACAAAGCATCACTTTTTCCACAGTTTGTTATGTTACACCCTTATTCCGAAATTGATTAAATTAATGATGTCCCTCAAAATTCTAAAACCAGTACCCCATAATGACAATGTGAAAGATGTCTGTTTGAAAGATTTATAAAAAAAAGTGCTGTGAATAATTTCCGGATGCATTGTAGATGTATGCAGTATATTTCATATACAGTATGTGTACATAGGTGCCTGAGCAATAGACAAAATAATGCTGCTGCATCCCCACTTTAAAAATAAGGTTGCAAAAATACGTTTGGACAACTTTTGAGGATCTTCCATTCTCCAGAACATTTTTCTCAGTGCAGCTAGAAGCATCAGTTACACAACACTAGTGACTAGTGTCTGTTCTTTTATGACAAAAAAAACAGCCAAGGGATATTCAAGAAAATGTTTCATCCCATTGTTTTGGGGTGTTGTTAAATTATGTGACGAGTTCATGGTGCAAAAGAGTGGGGTGCCCTAATCTATCAGGAAAGTGGTTAGCAGCCACACCCTCAAGAACATGAGATACAGTTCCCGAGCATTGTTCTTTGTGGCCATGCTCTGTAGAGGGATGGGCTCCGGGTACTTGGTGTTATAGTCCACCAGAACCTGTACATCATGTCCACGTAGAGAGCGAGGGAGAGGACCCATCATGTCCATGGAGCTGCTCTCGAATGGAGTCTCTATGATGGGCAGTGGGATCAGAGGGTTATGGTGATGGGTTTTGGGAACAGTTTGTTGGCATGTGTCACAGAATTTGCAATACCTGTCTATGTCCTTCATGATCCTGGGCCAGTAGACCTGCCCTAAGAGATATTCTGTGTTCTTCTTTCTCGACAGGTGACCTAGGGAATGTATATGGGCCAGGAACATCACTATATCTCTATAGGAACGAGGCGTAAGTAACAGTGCATTCACCTCCCCATTTTGTTTGGCCACCCAATACAGTATGTTTGATGACATAATGAAGAAATTTCAACTCACCGCTCTGGTGGATGATGTAGACCTCTTTCAATTTGGGGTACCTCTGCTGGGCCACACGGAACTGCCACATCAATCCCTCGGACAGCGTGAAGTCAGTAGGGTTGGTATGAGTTGTACACTGTTCCTCAGGTTGGTCAGCACTTCCTGATTCGAAGCCCCTCATTGTTCAATCTCCCGATGAGTCCCCAAACAGCAGCCTTAATTGTTCCTCATGGGCCTTTACCACCTGGCACAGGGGTGGCGAGCATTCCCCTCCACCTCTTGGGCCAGGCTATCAACCTCTCCACATTTCCTCCCCAGATGATTATTGGAACATGTGCTGTAAACAGTCTATGGGAGAAGCCAAGCTCCCCTATTCTGCTCTGAAGGACACCGCTACCTGCTTCCATGCTGTAACACAGCTCCTCTCCGCCATTCTCCACAGTGTCTCGAAAAGGGGGCAGTCGTAGCCTAATAGAACTGGGACTCTCAGATTTGCCCTCATTAGGGACACCATGCTTCCAGAGTCCAGCATACTTTGTAGAAGCTCAGGGAAATGGCGGGCTGGTGTCCTGGGAGAGCCAACAGCTTTGGGCCAAAGAGGGACCCCCTTTGTTATGGACTCTGGATGACGTCTCCATAGGCATGGGTTTGTCCATGGTGGGGCAGTGATTTGTGTAGTGTCCGTAGGCCAGGCAGCAGAAATGCTCTTCTCTCCGTGGCTTTTCTCCTCTCCCCATCTACATGAGCCGTTCACCCGTCTGTAGTCTAAAGAGGCATTTAGTGTTCTGGATCAGCCTGACCCTCAAACTTTAACATGTCCAAGGGAGCACTTGCAGGCATTTTGTAAACACAAGGGTCTCCAAGACACTGGCGGCCCACTGCTTGGGTCCGACCACACCCTTACCAGCCGTATGAGTTGGTATACACCATGTTCCAAATTATTATACAAATTGCAATTAAGTGTCATAAACATTAAATATTTTGTTATTCAATCAAACTCATGGATAATAGTGTCTCTGGGCTCTTTGGATCACTGAAATCAATCTCAGACACCTGTGATAATTAGTTTTCCAGGTGAGCCCAATTAAATGAAAACTACTTAAGAAGGATGTCCCACATTATTAAGCAGGCTATAGGTTTCAAGCAGTATGGGAAAGAACAAGGATCTCTCCGTTGCGGAAAAGCGTCAAATATTGCAATGAACACATTAGATATTTCACGTAAACGCCGTACTGTGGAGAGATTTGTGGCTGATTCAGAGCACAGACGGGTTTGTGCAGATAAAGGTATAATGAGGAAGGTTACTGCCAGACAAATTCATCGGATTAAGTGAGCAGCTGCTAAAATGCCATTACAAAGCAGCAAACAAGTATTTAAAGCTGCTAGTGCCTCTGGAGTCCCACAAACCTCAAGGTGCAGGATCCTTCAGAGGCTTGCAGTTGCACATAAACCTATTCAGCCACCCTTAACCAATGCTCACAAGCAGAAACTGTTGCAGTGGGCCCATAAATACATGAAGACTAATTTTCAAACAGTCTAGTTTATTGATGAGTGCCGTGCAACCCTGGATGGTCCAGATGTATGGATTAGTGGATGGCCACCATGTCACAATAAGGCTGCGACATCAAGGAGGTGGCAGAGTCATGTTTTGGGCCAGAATCATGGGGAAAGAGCTGGTAGGCCCCTTTAGGGTCCCTAAAGGTGTAAAAATGACCTTGGCAGAGTAAATAGAGTTTCTGGCTGACCACTTTTTTTCATGGTACAAAAAGAAGAACCATGCCTTCTGTAGCAAAATCATCTTCATGCAAGACAATGCACCATCTCATGCTGCAAATATTTATATGTTTATTTAGTTAATAAATATACCTGTGTCATTGGCTGCTATGGGCATAAAAGGAGAAAAAACTCATGGTGTGGCCCCCATCCTCCCCTGACCTCAACCCTATTGAGAACCTCTGAAGCATCCTCAAGCAAAATATCTATGAGGGTGGGAGGCTGTTCGCATCAAAAGCTTTGGGAGTATATTCTGACATTCTGCAAAGAAATGCAAGCAGACCTCTCCATAAACCCACACGTTCAATGGATGCAAGTATTGTGAAGGTGATATAAAATAACTGGTCCTATGTTAACATGTAACTTGTCCTCTTAAGATGTGTTAGATTGAAATAGCTTTTCATTTCAGTAAATATTAACTCCTAATGCTACAAATTCAACAAATGAAAGTTTTCAGTTCTTTACAACCTATAAAATGTTTTGGAACTCTGTTGTGCATAATAATTTGGAACAGTGCATTTTTAGTTTTTTCATTGGGTGGTTTGTTCAATGAAATTCTACATATACCCTAATGGTTGGTGACTTGAAAATTTTACTGACTGTCATTTGCATCAACTATTTAGGAAAATCAGTGTGAAATATCAATTGTATAATAATTTGGAACGCCCCAGGGTGATTCCTTCCTGTCTGTCTACGCATGGCACCGTTGCGCCCAGTTCCTGGGGCTTAGGTGGTATCTGGACAAGACTTCGGCCTTGATCCAAGCGTAAGTGGTGGCGGACCTAGTGACGACCCAAAGAAACTGGAAGTTCTTTAAGCTTTCAGTTAAAATTGGTCTGTTTTGATGACATTGGCTTATCATGCTCTTGCATAAACTAACTTATTTTTATGAGATTTGCAGTTTAAAAGGTTTAACACATCAAACATATTTATTTAATAATAATTCTTCCCATCATAGAAATCAACTAACTGAGTGATTTAGCAAGACTAAAGTAGGCTTCAGGGATTTGACTAACTTAATGTTTATCTTATCAAATATTTGGACTTGTCTTGAAGAGTCATGCAGGACATCAGGACAGGCTGAGACTGAAGGAGCGCAAACATTTTGGGGCCATTAAGACCCCGCTAGTAGAGGCTTAGACCCCCATCCATAAATCTCTAGTGACGTCCCTGGGCTGACCCACCCTCCAGTTCAAAGTTTGCTGCCTAGCCTCTGCCAGTGAGCATTAGGGCCAAGATCCCATAGCCCATCCTTCTGTGTCCCATCCCTCTCAACCAGCCGTCCCTTTAAAGGCGGGCAGGTATGTTTTTAGGTTGTATTCCCCAGTCTTTCGGGGGACCAGGGAACCAACCTTGGCATGCTTCCGAATGCCTATGGTCTCGAGGTGATCGACCATTTGGTGCAGCAACTCAGCGTTCCGTCTGAGTCTGTAGAAGGTGGTATATTCCAAGAGGTAGCAAAGGTGAATTGACACAGATGCTACTTGAAGCCTGGGGTATTCTGCATCTCCAAGAGATCAGGGTTGTCTTCCCTATAGCTCCTTTGTCACAGTACCGCGTCCTCCACCAATGGGATGGCTTTGTGGTGCACTGTCTCATACAGGTCAACAAGACAGAAATATACCCCCCCAAAAAAAATCTTCCCCTCCACTTAATCCTAGACTGTCCCCTTTTTAGTATCCTCTGGTGTCAGGTTTCTCCTTCATTACCTTTCACTCCTCTGCGTTCACCTTCACTGACAAAAAAAACAACCTCACCCACCTCTCTCCTGTCCTAAATAGAGTACACACACACTCAAGGGTTCAGCAAATACTCGGCGGAAACAAGTACCTGCTACGGATAATGTACGTTTTATGAGCACAAATATAATTTCAAAAGTGAAATTTGTCAATATCCATACTCACAATGAAGAAAAACCATCATTGGCTTATACTACCACTACAAAGTTTTTTTTAAATATTTTGTATATTTTGTATCGTGTTACATTAATAAACATTTCAGACATGAGGCTTACTGGTAATACTATTACACATTGTTCCTCCAGGCAGAAGTAAGTGTTCTTGGTGACAACCTTGTAATGTTTGATATCCACAGGAGACCAGTGAGACTTAAAGGCTGAGCTAGGCTAATGTTTCTATCAGTGAACTGAAAGGACTTTGTCTTGCCTACTTTACCAGCTATATCAACTAACACATGTAAAAGGCAACTGAAAGATAATTTAAATATATATATATAGTACTTCAAAACATAACACAGGCTATCTAAAACGACATGAATAAGACAACAAAACTTACCAAATATCACGTTATCCAAATCATCGAGTTCCTCTTCCTTTCAATCAGATAGTGCCAGAATGGTTTTGTCATCCTGTAAAAAGTAATCCAAAACCACCTTTTCCAAATGATCTGTGTTTCCAGCACTGGTAAATTAAGGCCAGTTATGTGGTTGAGGGCGATTGCAAGTTAACTGTAGTTCTCCGTGCTGTTGTGTTTCGAATGCCCAGCTGGTCACCGCGCGAGTGAATAAACAAAATCAAATGAGAAAGAAACTAATCAGGAAGATTTATGGGCGGAGACTTCTATTTCTTTTGTTATAACAAGCGATTTATATTTAACTTATTTCACATATCTACAGAATACAAACTGTTTGTTTTTTATAAAAAAATGAAAGTTTACATACTGATGAATACATTTTTATTTTTATTTTAACCAAAATGAATAGTGTTTTTTTTAACGTTTCCTGAAAAGTATACATTCACTCCACACGCCTAGATGTCTCTGTCGGGTCACATATGGACATTCCACCAGTATTCGATCACCACATGTTTCTATGGACACAAGCCTGATATAATTGATGCTAGCCACCACCTACATTCCTGTACACATTACCATTTTATATCCCACTTCACATTGATGCAATCAGAGTAATTGTTGTATGTACTTAATGTATTATTTATTAATGTAAAATAATACTTACTTTCACATTAAATAATACTGACACTCCTGAATCAATAAGTAGAATAATGTGGTTACTGCCTATTATTTACATATACATACTTTTATGTCCACCAAGCCATAACATTATCACCAACTGCCTATAATTGTGTACAGATGTCACACGATAAAGTGGAGAAAAAGGGCTGTATCGTGTTATAACGAGGCGCACTACGGCTGAGTGAATAAAATTTCGGTGGCAGTTTTTAAAAGAAAACAATACAACAAATGGCCGCCAGGTGGCTCCAGGGTGCACATTCATCCAAATAATTTCCAATAAACATGTTGTACACTACAGATTATTTTATCATTAAAACAACTAGGTTCTGAAGTTAAATATATTATTTGTAGTGATTTAGTCATCAAACTATTGTCCTACAATATAATTGTATCATGTAAGCTGCCTACTGTATATTTAAAATACCTTTTCATTTACAAAATCCTACACAGTCTAAACAGTTCAACTCCATCGAAAACATTTTGAGTTCATACGGTCTTGATAGTGTCGTGGAAACAACTAAGGTCTGTTAACCGGGCAGACAGGGTTCGAGTAAGTTCGGATTTCTGCATAGGCAAATGTAATTCTTTCTCACTCCATTTAGAGGACCTATTCAAATTGTATACTAACGTATCACTTAGCTGATCAACATCTAAGAAATAGTAGATTAGCTTGATAAATGTGACATTTGGCATAGTTATTAAAAGAAATTGTATCGGTACTCGTATCGGCAAGTACTCAAAATGAAATACACTGTACTTGTACTCGTTCCATAAAAATTGGTATTGGCCCATCTCTAGACTTTACTAAACTTGCTTTTGAGCTACAGTAACACATTGAACAACAAGTTTTTTTTTGGTTGGGAATAGTTTCATCTAATCAGCACATGGGGGTTGGGGGTTTTGTAACACAAAGACTAGCAAATTGGCCATCAGAGCAGGGTCTGGCCGAGGGGAGATAAAAAGTGTCACCTTTCTACAAAAATGATGTGCACTTTTCTCTGCCAACTTCTTCATGATCTCAGTCTGGTCTGGTCAGCACAAACGGTGAAAAAGGGTGAATTACTTACATTATACATTTGTAAGCATATTTTGCTCAATTAAAGTATCTTAAATACAGTCACTAAATAAAACCTAAATGACCAGGTTAATTGGAGTTTATACCTAACTAGTTATCATAATTAATTAAAAAAAACAATTTGAATGCATCCTCTATAAACAGGCTGAGGAAATAAAGGAGATGGTCTTGAGCGAGTCTAGAACGTGCAACTCCCTACACTGAAAAATGTCACTGTAATCACAACCGATCTAGATTGCTACAGCACGGTGCTGTGGGGATTTCTGTGAAAAAAAGGAAGTTATCTTTTGAGGGAGCGGCGTTCAGTAGTTACAGTATTGTATGATGACCTAAAAACATTGTTCGTTATCCATTGTTGTCCCGCAAAGTACAATTTTTTACAATGGATTTAGGGACGCATTCTGATTGGAGAATGCAGACCCAGTAGTCTAGTATATTTATTTGCTTTCCTAAAGCCGTTTTAAAACAAACATGGCATTATTTAAATTAAGAAAGGTATTCTACTGTGTATAATAATACAATTAAATTGATTTAATATCAGTTTATGTCCCCAAAAATTGTATCTCTAGGAAGCATTAGAACGGCAATCTCCTGTTTCTTTTTAAGTGGTCTAGCATCACCCAGCAACGAGTATAGAACATTAATTGGCAACTAAATGCACCGATTGGTGCCGCGGTACGAAAAGCACTACTTTATTGTGTGACAACTGTAAGTCCCCTATTTACTGCCAAAACAGCCCTGACCAATTGAGGCATAGGCCGATTTTGCAGGTTTTCCTACATACAAAGCATGTAGAAGTCTGTAATTTTCATCATAGGTAGACTTTGTATGATTTTAAAATAATTATTAATATATTTTATGTATTTAAATAAATAATATTAGCATTTTATTGCATGACATAAGTATTCGATCACCTACCAACCAGTAAGAATTCCAGCTCTCACAGAGCTGTTAGTTTTTCTTTACGAAGCCCTCCTGTTCTCCACTCATTTACTGTATTAACTGCACCTGTTTTAACTGGTTACCTGTATGAAAGGTAAATGTTCTTTATTTGTCACATACACATACATGTAGCGAAATTCATTCTTTGCATTTAACCCATCCCTCAAGGGAGACACCTGTCCACACACTCAATCAAAGTGTGTGGACAACCTCTCCACAATGGCCAAGACCAGAGAGCTGTGTAAGGACATCAGGGATAAAATTGTAGACCTGCACAAGGCTGGAATGGGCAATAGGACAATAGGCAAGCAGCTTGGTGAGAAGGCAACAACTGTTGGTGCAATTATTAGAAAATGGAGGAAGTTCAAGATGATGGTCAATCTCCCTCGGTCTGGGGCTCCATGCAAGATCTCACCTTGTGGGGCATCAATGATCATGAGGAAGGTGATGGATCAGCCCAGAACTACACGGCAGGACCTGGTCAATGACCCTAAGAGAGCTGGGACCACAGTCTCAATGAAAACCATTAGTAACACACTACGCTGTCATGGATTTAAATCCTGCAGCGCAAGCAAGGTCCCCCTGCTCAAGCCAGCGAATGTCCAGGCCCGTCTGAAGTTTGCCAATGACCATCAAGATAATCCAGAGGATGAATGGGAGGAGGTCATGTAGTCTGATGAGACAAAAGTAGAGCTATATGGTCTAAATTCCACTCGCCGTGTTTCGGGGAAGAAGGATGAGTACAACCCCAAGGACACCATCCCAACCATGAAGCATGGAGGTGGAAACATCATTCTTTGGGGATGCTTTTCTACAAAGGGGCAGGACGACTGCACTGTATAGAGGCAAGGATGGGTAGAGCCATGTATCGTGAGATCTTGGCCAACAACCTCCTTCCCTCAGTAAAAGCATTGAAGATGAGTTGTGGCTGGTTCTTCCAGCATAAAAACAACCTGAAACACACAGCCTGGACAATTAAGGAGTGGCTCCGTAAGAAGCATCTCAAGGTCCTGGAGTGGCCTAGCCAGTCTACAGACCCGAACCCATAAAAAAATCTTTGAAGGGAGCTGAAAGTGCGTATTGCCCAGCGACAGCCCCGAAACCTGAAGGATCTGGAGAAGGTCTGTATGGAAGAGTGGGTCAAAATCCCTGGTGCAGTATGTGCAAACCTGGTCAAGAACTACAGGAAACAAATGATCTCTGTAATTGCAAACAAAGGTTTCTCTACTAAATATTGAGTTTTGCTTTTCTGGTGTATCAAATACTTATGTCATGCAATATTATGCAAATTCATTATTAAAAAATCACTCAATGTGATTTTCTGGATTTTTGTTCTGGATTCCGTCTCTCAGAGTTGAAGTGTACCTATGATAAAAATTACAGACCTCAACATGTTTGTAAGTAGGAAAACCTGCAAAATTGGCAGTGTATCAAATACTTGTTCTCCCCACTGTAGGTTGTACATGTCAAAGTAGCATCCACATGAATGGCAGGATGCAAGTTTTCCAGGCAAAACTTTGCCCAAAGCATCACAATGCCTCCGCCAGCTTGCCTTCTTTAGATATTCATTATACTTGGCGCCGCAGAGAGTGGCAGCACGACAAAGCAGCTCCCACCTCCCCTTACTACTTTTTGAACCTTTTTATACTTCTATTTGTTTCTATTTGAACTTTTTATCTATAGCTACTTACACTTATTTTACACTTATTTATTTACACAGTCTAGCCTTTTTTTTTGTAAATAGCACTCTCGTAGAGGACGAAACGTAACGACAAGGGCTCTTGTACCCATAATCGGATAACGCTACACAATGGACACCCCGATCACCAAACAACAAAACACCAGAGTCTACTCACGTGAGGAGCTCTTACAGTCTCAGGATCGACCTGTTGCATGTCCAAAGGAGATTCCGGTGGAGTTAAGGAAAAGAAGGCGAGGAAGTCGTGCTGGCACGATGGTGAGGAACAAGAAGACAGGGAGTCGGTGGAGATACAAGCCTTGTCTTCCCTCGGTAGTCATGGGGAACGTCCGCTCACTGACGAATAAAATGGATGAACTCTCGGCTCTGGTCAGCGGACAGCGAGAGTATCGGGAGTGTAGCATGCTCTGTCTGACGGAAACCTGGCTGAATGGGAAAACTCCAGACTGCTCTGTGGAACTAGCAGG
>JACXGM010033162.1:0-12380 GCA_016801145.1 Umbra pygmaea | reverse complement strand
AAGCCCCAGGGATTGATGAGATCCGTCCAGAAATGCTGAAAGCTCTGGGTGTGGAGGGGCTGTCTTGGTTGACACGCCTCTTCAACATTGCATGGAAGTTTGGGACAGTGCCAAAGGAGTGGCAGACTGGGGTGGTGGTTCCCCTGTTCAAAAAGGGGGACCAGAGGGTGTGTGCCAATTACAGGGGTATCACACTTCTTAGCCTCCCTGGTAAAGTCTACTCTAAGGTGCTGGAAAGGAGGGTTCGGCCGATAGTCAAACCTCAGGTTGAAGAGGAACAATGTGGATTCCGTCCTGGCCGTGGAACAACGGATCAGCTCTTTACTCTCGCAAGGATCCTGGAGGGGGCCTGGGAGTATGCCCATCCTGTCTACATGTGTTTTGTGGATTTGGAGAAGGCGTATGACCGGGTCCCCCAGGAGGGTACTGTGGGAGGTGCTGCGGGAGTATGGGGTGAGGGGGTCCCTTCTTAGGGCCATCCAATCTCTGTATGACCAAAGCTAGAGCTGTGTCCGGGTTCTCGGCAGTAAGTCAGACTCGTTTCATGTGAGGGTTGATCTCCGCCAGGGCTGCGCTTTGTCACCAATCCTGTTTGTAGTATTTATGGACAGGATATCCAGGATATCCAGAAATACGAGGCGTAGTCGGGGTGGGGATGGGTTGCAGTTCGGTGGGCTGAGGATCTCATCACTGCTTTTTGCAGATGATGTGGTCCTGATGGCATCATCGGCCTGTGACCTTCAGCACTCACTGGATTGGTTCGCAGCTGAGTGTGAAGCGGCTGGAATGAGGATCAGCACCTCTAAATCTGAGGCCATGGTTCTCAGCAGGAAACCGATGGAGTGCCTACTCCAGGTAGGGAATGAGTCCTTACCCCAAGTAAAGGAGTTCAAATACCTTGGGGTCTTGTTCGCGAGTGAGGGAACAATGGAACGGGAGATTGGTCGGAGAATCGGCGCAGCAGGGGCGGTATTACACTATTTGTATCGCACCGTTGTGACGAAAAGAGACCTGAGCCAGAAGGCGAAGCTCTCAATCTACCGGGCAGTTTTTGTTCCTAACCTCACCTATGGTCATGAAGGCTGGGTCATGACCGAAAGAACGAGATCCAGGGTACAAGCGGCCGAAATGGGTTTCCTCAGGAGGGTGGCGGGCATCTCCCTTAGAGATAGGGTGAGAAGGTCAGTCATCCGAGAGCATCTCAAAGTAGAGCCGCTGCTCCTTTGTGTCGAAAGGAGCCAGTTGAGGTGGTTTGGGCATCTGGTAAGGATGCCCCCTGGGCGCCTCCCTAGGGAGGTGTTTCAGGCACGTCCAGCTGGGAGGAGGCCTCGGGGAAGACCCAGGACTAGGTGGCGAGATTATATCTCCAACCTGGCCTGGGAACACCTCGGGATCCCTCAGTCGGAGCTGGATAATGTTGCTCGGGAAAGGGACGTTTGGGGTCCCCTGCTGGAGCTGCTGCCCCCGCGACCCGATCTCGGATAAGCGGATGAAGATGGATGGATGGATGGAATCTAAAAATTGAAAGTTTAAAGAAATCAGAGAAGGGAGAGCTAAGCTGGGAGAGCTAAGATAGTTGTTGTTCAGATGGAAAACTTTTTTTACTTTTTTTGCAGAACTTTATTGAACTGCCCCTCCTATCAGCAACAGAAACAATGCTGACGTAAGGCTAGGCCTGCAGAAACGCTTTACTTGGTCAAAGAACACACCCAACATGTGAACAGAATTCCGAGTGAATCCCATCTGCTGTTGAAGCCCATCAGGACCATGTTGTTGATTGTCATATTTTTAACCAATCAGATTTCGACTTTACCATGTTGGGTGTGTTCTTTGATCAACTAAAGCGTTTCTGCAAGCCTTGTTTCAGCATAATTTCTGTTGCTGATAGGAGTGGCAGTTCAATAAAGTTGAACTAATTTTTTTTTAAGTTCGCTATCCGAACAAGAACTAGCTTAGCTTACCCGTCTCTGATTTCTTTAAACTTTCAATTTTTAGATTGTTAGACTTTTTATTTTTAGCAGAATGGCAGATGGAGGTGAAGAAGTAGCTTTGGTGGCAAATATAGGAATGGGCAGGATTGACTCTCAGCACTGGGCAAGATCTTTTATTGGAACTTAAGGTAAAGATGTGCTGTACAACCGCGTCGTAGAAGTCTTTTTAAAAGAGAAAGGAGGACGGACTTCGTTTTCAAATAATGAAGAGCTTTGGTGAGTTTGATGGATTTTTATATATTTTTACTAGCAGGGCCTTAGGGATGTACCGATACCGGGCCTGATACTTGTACTTGGCAAAAAGGCCCGATACTCCAAGTCGATACTTCCTCCACATTTAAGAGCGTTATGCTGCCGTTACGCAAGCGTTGCGCTTTACAGATTAGCCATAGATGGCCATATTTGTAAATCTGATTCACATAAATGTTTCAATGGAAATGTTCAGCCCTATGCATATATTTAATATTGATGATAACGACAGTCTACTTCGTCATTCAGAGACCATGCTTATAAAGCTGTAAAACTGTCTTTATTGCTATTTAAAAAAGAAAGAAAAGCAATTTAAATGCGCCTAAAATGCATAATCATTCCAAAGACGGAGCAACCGTTAGCTATTGAAAAAAACTATTTTCCTCAGCAGTTGTCCAGTAGAGTTCAAATGGCGAAATGCGATATCGTTTTTCTCATTGTTATTATCATGTAGCCTCATATTTGTAAAAATTATAGGTAAAAAATATTAGAATCCTCAAGGAAATGCGCACATTTAAGTACAGGAACGAATGAAGAATGCAAGTTATTAGGCAATTCGGTGCATACTATAACTGTAGAAAACGGCATGAGGAACGCCCCGGACCTAGCCTCTGAAAGCCACCTTCAGCGAGGAAAGTAGTTGCAAAAGTAGTAGCAAAACTTCTGGGTGAACAAAATAGTGGTATTTCTGAGTTCTGACATACTAACGTTATAAAATATAATTTAAAGGAAATACAATGTAGCCTATTTATATTTTGTATTACATATACAAAATCCCTAGAATGTCATTGTGATGTTATTATAATGCGTTTTAATTTCGGGAAGAGAAGAAGGCCTATGTGTAAAATGCACGGCCCGCCACTGATGGTTACTCAGATAAGATAGCTAGCCACCAGTCAATCCCTGGCTTCTCTAGAATCTAATTATTCTGTATGCTACATCCAACTCTTTAGTTGTCAAAAAAAAGGTATGCATTTAAGATCCATGCCTTTGTCTATCTAGCCTCTGATGAAAGTCCTGCCAGACAGTCAAGATGTAACTAGTGAATAAGAGGGAGAAGGACAGAGTAACAGTACTGTAGCTGTGAAAAATAGGAGAATCATCAAGGATAAAGCTAAGGAACATGAGGAGGAAGGGGTCAGGTGGATGTCTTCTAAATACTTTTCTCAACAGTTAAATACAAATCAAAGGTTTTAGCTAAACATTCTTGTGGCTCATTATCTATTTTATGCCAGTTATTTGAAACATTGGTTTATTAAATTACATAGAATAACAGTCTGTAGTATAAAAGGAAACTTTTACATAAAATGTACATTTATACTACAAATTTTTTACATAGAATAGACACAAAATGCAAAAATATTTTAGGGTTGCACTGATACAATATTTTAAGGACAAGTACCAATATTTTTATTCTGGTACTCGCCGATAAAGATATCTATACATTTATTAATTTCTTTATTATTACTCTATTGAAAAAAGTATTATTTTATGTGCTTATCACAAACCTAAAGCACAAATTTCAGTGTCCAATAAGCTATGCATATTATTGGCAAAAACATTCAAAGGGCATAATTACCATTGTTATAATAAAAAAATTACATGTCGGCTAAACTACTGCAATTCTCTATATTGCAGTATATCAAGTCACCAAATCGCCCGTCTTCAGCTAGTCCAAAATGCTATGGCCAGACTAATCCACAAATGTCAGAAATATGACCATATCACTCCGATTCTCAAATCGTTGCACTGGCTGCCAATTCCACAGAGAATAGATTTTAAAATTTTACTCCTTGTTTTTAAATCTCTACATAACCTAGCCCCGGTCTATCTCTCTGAACTTGTCCATCCCTACACCCCATCCCGAAGCCTGAGATCTCTTGATCAGGCTTTGCTGGTAGTCCCTCGCGTTAGACTCAAGCGTAAAGGTGAGCGTGCTTTTTCGGTGGCAGGCCTGCGTCTCTGGAACTCCATGCCCCTTCAGATTAGAACGGCCCCTACCTTGTCTGTTTTTAAGTCTTTATTAAAAACCCACGTGTTCTCTTCAGCATACTAACCTACATCTCTGGCTGATTTTACATTTTTATTTTTAGCCTATGTTTTATACTGCTTCCATACTTGTGTTACTGTGTGTTGTGATATAGTTATATTTTATCACTTTCTAGATTTATTACTTTTCTGTAAAGCACTTTGGTCAGCCTAGTGGCTGTTGTAAATGCGCTATATAAATAAAAGGACCTTGACCTTGAAAAATTTCTTTTTTAAACTGCCTTTCAAAAAGTGCTAAACAAATATTACAAAACAAATGTTTGTAGCAAAACACTGTGAACCAATGTAAGCACAACAGAAGTGTACAGTGTAATATAACACTGTGTACTGTTAAATCTGCACTATAACTGCAGGAAGACTGTTCATAAGAATTCAGCTAAGGATGTTCTTCACAGCATTTGTTTGTTTGTATGTATGGTAACGTATGCTTTTGAAGAACGCAATCAATTACAATTACTTTTGAAAAGTAAGTGACAGGTTCTTTGGCTGACATTGTGTCTGCTGCTGCCGCCGCCACTGTCTCTGTGCACGGAACGTTCTGTATTTGGTCTTTTGGATGGTGTCTAGTTCTCAATATTAGGCAGAGAACCTGGGGAAGCAGACCAGGCCAGGATGGGGGTGGGGTATCTTTGTAACATCCGACATGTTGATTTGCCCAGTTTGTTTGTCTTGCTCTGGATAAGAGGGTACATTCTGATTCGACCGTTTTACAGGCAGACATATAAACATACTGTGACAGAGGCAACATTTGATTGGCAAAACAAAGATTGAGCACAAACATGCACATGCTTGCATGAGTCCAGCATATACATGCACAAAGATTTCATGAACTTCAAGACAATGTTCTTTCATTCAAAAACCTATTATATTAAATCTCCTACTATAAACTTAACTTTTTTTCCCGACCCATAAACTTAATCCCAACAGCCGCGGTCGGTGGATCTTAATTGGGGAGGGCCGGCTCATGTTATGCTCTGGACTGGAGTGAATGGAACAGTGCACAACGCACCAAACCCAGTGTGCGATGCACCAAACCCATTGTGCAATACCATTCCGTTTCCCCCAGTCCGGACAGTGATATGAGCCTGCCCTCCCAAATTAAGATCCACCAACCGTGGCTGAATCCCAACCTAACTGTAATGCCTAACTGTATCTCCTTATCGTAACTCCTTATTGTAACTCCTAAATGTAACTCCTAACTGTAACTCCTTATTGTATCTCCTAATTGTAACTCCTAACTATAACTCCTAACATTACTTAATCCTAACCTTAAACACTCACTATACAATCTAAAACCTTAACCCATTGGCGTAGAAACCGGGGGGGACATGTCCCCCTCAATATTGGAAAATTCTGCATGTGTCCCACTGAAAAAAATGTGGCTACTACTGCAGGACAAAAAGTGTACATTTGGAACTTTTATTTTGAAAGTACAACAAAGAAGATATCCTTCCCATTTCATGCAGTTTGAATAATCACCATTCGCCAATCACCAACTTCATATTCTTCAATTTTCACCTATAGTTGGCACATCTGATTGGTAGAGAGAATTTAATACTACACTACTAGGAACATAAAAATATGTTACCGGTGCGCACCTTCATACACTGTTGTTGTTGCACACCAGCTTTGAACTTGAATAAGACTCGACTTTGTAAATATGTGAACTTTTGTGCCTTTTATAAATTATTAACATACGAAAGAGACCAAGAGAAACATAACTGGTCATATAGAAGTCCACTATTACTTTGTTTGCAATATCATATAGGCTACAATTGATAATTTATTAGGAGAACCGTGATGCAGCCATTAAAGAGACAAAATCAGAGGCAGGTGGCACTGCAGGGTGTGAGGTTTTAAAATGTATTCATGATTGTAATGGATGAGGTTGAGTTCCAGCCTGTTTAATGCAAGTTCCTCAATCAATAAACAGAAACAAGGACGTAGGAACGGGGGGACGGGGGCACATGTCCTCCCAATGTTACAGACAGGCAATGTGGTCCCCAGCAATAATAAAAACAATTTGTGAAAAATATGTGGCGTGTCCCCCCTGATATCAAAGTCATTCCTACAGACTTGCCTGAACCCAAACCTTATTCCTTAACTTAAAAACGAACTATAGTTAGCTTCTCCCAGATGTTTGTAGCACAATGACATATGTTTCACCCATGCTTGGCTAGAAAGTGACAGATTTCAAATCCTTGGTACTACATCATTGCGTGTATTGGACAGACTTTCGAGCTAGAAAAATGAATATAGGCATGTTTTCTGTCCTTAAAATTAGCGTTCGTGTTATTCCAATCACGCTACAAGCGTTACACATACCAGCCATGGTTGTTCTTGATTTGAGAAGGTATAGCTTGTCTTTCTGTGATGTTTCTATAAGGCACTGTGTTGTTAAAGAGACAAGGTGGTACGATTTATTCAGTATGTAGAGAACTAGAATGGTAGGCTTCCTGCTTTGTCCAAGCCCCGCCCACACAGCATTTGTTTAATGAGGCCATCCTTTGTCCAAGCCCCGCCCACACAGCATTTGTTTTATGAGGCCATTCTTTCTACAACGTTGCTGCCTTAGCCAAGACTTTGTAGATAAGGACTGCCAGCTGGACTAGGGGGACAAATGAGGAGGCTTATTCAACCTATTTAGTATTGAGATCAAATCATGTCTGTAGAAATTAATTGTACATTTAGTGCGTTAGGTATTAGGGGAACATATTCCAAATTTGTGTATGGGATGGGCATTTGGGGGGGGTCAGGGTGTGATGGAATGAAGGGATGTTTTGGGAGGGGGGTGAATAAGAAAAAAGCTGTAATTTGACCATATCATCATTATTATGCATATGTTCCAACTCCAAGCTGTATAAACTGGAATGCTTATTGGAATTAAAGGGAACCTTCACCCTACAGCTATCTGGAGTTGCTAATAGCTTCTCCCAGACATTCGTAGAATAGTGAGATATGTTTCACCCATGCCTGGCTAGTGTAAGAGCAAGATTTGAAATTTTGCGGAGAATTATCACACAATGACGTCACCGTGTGTTTCGAATGGACTTTGGAGATAGGAAAAATGAATATAGGCACGTATTCTGTCATGAAAATAAGCATACCTGTTATACTGATCTGGCTTTCAAACCTACTCATTAAAGCCTCGGTTGTCCTTGATTTTTTAAGGTATAGCTTGTCTTTCTGTGACGTTTCTATCAGCCGTTTTAATGCTAAACAGACGAGGTGGTATGATTTTTTCAGTATGTATAGAACTACAACGCTGGCTTCCTTGTTCCAAGCCCCGCCCACCCGGCATGTTCTCTGGATTCTGTGAAACAGTTCGTAACCAAAGTCGCTGGTAACACAATTGCTACTAACCTAGAATGTGCAGATGAGGAATTTTACAACTTGCTTTTACATTCTGAGTGACATATAACCATACATGTTTGCGCCCGAGTACACCAAAGAACATTTACAACAAATGGAGTTTGATATTCAGCTTCAACAAGGCAGCATGTTCTACAGATAATCCAGTTGAAATGAGGTTAAATTCTAATTGCCTAAGTGCTTCTGTGGGAACATGTCCATCCATTACTACTGAAGAAAAAAGCATTTGCTACAATGAATGGGATCGTGGACAAGCTTCACTTGTAAGGATTGAACAAAAAGTGACTGACGACCGCATATGCGTCACTGAATCACTGAAGTTTTCCAGGACACATGGAAAGAGACGTAGAGAGGACAATTAACAGATGTGTAAGTTTATTAAACCTATTATCTGTAGCTTGATAATGGAGCATGCATCGTGTCTGTGGTAATGTTATTGTACTGTATGTGTAGTGTGCCAGCTGTATTTAGTAGCTAGCTGAGTGGGTAAATTACTATACCTTACTATAGGCTACTCTTTCTAGCTAAAGAAAAATGGATGCGATCGCATCGCTTTTTAGCCGCTTTCGGGCTGTAGTGACGGTTAATTTAGCACGTAGATCCCTTTCATAATCTTCCGACCTAAAATGCCGACTGCTGACCCTAACTTTTTATAGCCTATTGTAAAGTGTGAAAGGTTACTTCTTCTTTTTGGGCTTGCTTGTAATTTCTGCAACCAGGTACAGAACACCAAATGGGCATGATGAATAGAAATTAGACTACAATTTCAAAAACAAATATGTATAACTTTCTAGCGTCAAGCTCTACAGAGGTGTGCTGTTGAATTGCCCATGTTCTGTGTCGGTGTGTTCAAACGGGGATGGGCACTAAATTCGCTTGGAATTCTGGGGGTTGTGGTAGCTCAAATTTAGACGGATACAGAAGCACCCCATTGGATGCGAAAGGAACTGAAATATACTATCAGCTTTTCTCTAATATATTGAAAAAGAATAAATGTGTATATGACATAAATCATCTATGGTTACGTTTGTATATGGTATACTATGAATCCGATTTACTGTGGAACAGTCCTTTAAGCATATCAGGTGATGTGTATTTGTGTAATGAGGAAGGGTGTGGCCTAAAGAGATCAACACAATATATCAGTTCTGCATAATTATTAGGCAGCTTGTGTTCCTCAGACAAAATGGGCCCAAATAAAAACTTTACAGACTCAGAAGTTTATTTTTGTAAGTCTTGAAATTGCTAAAATATTGTGGCGTAATCACAGAACCAAAACCAAATAAAGACTCACACTCAAGGTATCTTGCTCCAAAAAAACTGTATTGAGAATATCCAACGTTTCGGCAATAAGTTTGCCTTCTTCAACCCTGAAGAAGGCAAACTTATTGCCGAAATGTTGAATATTCTCACTACAGTTTTTTTGGAGTAAGATACCTTGAGTGTGAGTCTTTATTTGTTTTTGTTAACTATTTATATCCAATAGACAGCACCTCTATATAGGTACATGGGTGTGCGCCAGAATTGAGATTTTCATAATCACAGAACCATCAAATGTTGTGTTGCAAATAGTCAATTGGTTCACAAGAAAGTGTTGAGAAAGAAAGACACAAATTAACTGCCAAAGATTTGAGAAGACTTAAACGTGAAGCTACGAGGAACCCATTATCCTCCAGTGCTGTCATTTTCCAGAACTGCAACCTACCTGGAGTGCCCAGAAGTACAAGGTGTTCAGTGCTCAGAGACATGGCCAAGGTAAGGTAGGTTGAAACCTGACCACCACTGAAAAAGACACGTAAGTTGTAACGTCAAGACTGATTTTTCAAAGGTATTATGGACTGATGAGATGAGAGTGACTCTTGACAGAAAAGCTGGATGGGCCTGTGGCTGGATCAGTAACAGGTACATAGCTCCACTTCGACTTAGACACCAGCAAGGTGGAGGTGGGGTACTGGTATGGGCTGGTATTATTAAAGATGAGCTAGTTTGACCTTTTCAGGTTGAAGATGGACTCAAACTCAACTCCTAAACCTACTGCCAGTTTTTAGAAGACACTTTCTTCAAGCAGTGGTACAGGAACAAGTCTGCATCTTTCAAGAAGACCCTAAGTTTTATACAGGACGATGCTCCATCGCATGCATAAAATCACTCCATTGCGTGGTTAGCCAGAAAAGGCCTTAAAGATCAAGAAACTGACAGACTCCATGAATGGAAGGCTTATGACTGTTATTTGAAAGAAGGGTGGATGATTTGTTTTGAAATGTCAGAAATGTTTATTTGTACATTTTGAGTTGTTTGTTTATTATTATCACTTTAACTGCTGAAAATGTTGTTGCATAATTATTCTGCACACTAATAGTCATCCAAATATTGTGCACACATAGATGTTCTCCAAAGAAATCCAAGAACTCACTTTTACTTTCTTAACTATTCAGGTTATAGGTGTATTTACATTTTGGATTGATGAAGATACACAGTACTCAGCATAAATTAGTACACCCTCATTGAAAATGAAGATGTGCATCAATTTCTCAGTGAACACCATAACAATAAGCTGAAATTTGACAAAACTCAGTTTTGTGAAACCTTTGCTTTTATGAAAAATATAAAAGGTTGGACACCAACATCATTGGGGAAAGAACCTTATACGTTTAGCAAACGTGAGTACACCCTACAACTAATTCTACCAAATCTAACATTTTGTATGGCCTCCACAACTTTTAAGGACAGCACATTCTCTTCTCATGGAGTGAACAAGTTGGCAACATACTGCCACTTCTACCTCTCTCTATTCTTGGAGAATGAGCTCTTTTAGAGCCTGGATGCTGGATGGAGAATGAGCTCTTTCAGAGCCTGGATGCTGGATGGAGAATGAGCTCTTTTAGAGCCTGGATGCTGGATGGAGAATTAGCTCTTTTAGAGCCTGGATGCTGGATGGAGATGATACTTGAGTCGTCTTATCAGAACTCCCTATAGGTAGCATACGACTGTAAATAAACAAGGCAACACACATTCACTGTGCCTTTGTTGAAGCAATGACATTGTATATCATTTACATAGATTTAACCTTCACATAGTACATAACACTATACTCAGCAGAGAGTGAGATAAGCACTTATACTTTACCCAGAAGAATCATGGACATGGACATTATCAGGGGTGCCTAAACTTTTGCATACGACTGCATATAGATAACTAGACCACAGGCTCAAGTTACGTCACTGGAAGCTACTCGCTAGAGAGCGGGCAGTAAGTTCACTTATAATTTCACTTTGAATTTTGGACCTTGTGATATAAGTGCAGACTGTCAACAGAAGCAGCCAAGTGGACTGGGAAATTTATTCTCGGTTGATCTCGAATGCATTTGCAGGTAGACAATTGTATATGACATTAATTATCTGTGGTAACTTTTGTAAATATATTATGAAACTGATTTTCTTTAGAATTTTCCTTGAACACTTAACCCTGATCATCTTCACTACACAAATAGTTATCTGATAGCTGTATATATGTATATATTTTGTATTTAAGGTTTTGTTCCTTTACACTACCATCTAGTAATAGGCAAATGTTGGTATTGTTGCATATTTCTGATTAACGTCTTTTTCACGAGCCATCCATTTTAAATAAGTCTGAGAGTAACGTGAATGACCTCTAACTTGTTCTTACATTCAGGCCTTGGAAAGATAAGTCTGTAAGTAGACACACGTTGTTTAACAATCATTAGTACATATTTTCTCTCTTATTCAACTACATAATCATGTTAGTTTTACGCCTTAAGAGGTTTGTTTGGTTTCTATGGTTACAGTGATGCAAAGCTAATCTATGCTAACTACTGTTATGTGAATTGCATTGAGTTGAGTGCGATAGACAGTTTGTTATGCAACTTAACTGTCGTTGATTTATAACGCATCTATTAATATATAATGGTAAAAATACTGTTATAATAATCTATGTTTGTTATTACATTTTTATATATGCACTGTTGTATGTATACTGCTAGATATTTGTTTTACTATTTAACTGTCAGTAAAGTGGTATGAGTCAGGCAAGCTTGCTCCTTTTTTCCTGTTGGCCCATGATTGAATAGTCATGTTGTATGCCTGTCACTATTTTGTATGCATTTGTACTTTTGGAATGTGTTACAAATAGTTTTCTAATGCTTATTTTTATAATTCTGTATTTTTCAGTTTTACAACATAATCTAATGTACAATAAAGATTCCAGATGGTATCCTTAACTCCTGGGTCTTTATTGAGAAGTTGCTTGCTGTCTGTCAATCCTTGTACTATTAACACATTGTGAGGGCAGAACAAGTGCATTTATTACATATGAAGACACATTTCGCCTCTTTAACAAAGGTGAAATAGTAACGTGTCAATTTGTTTTGGATTGCAATGTTCTCTCAGTGTGCTTACTCTGAATCATGTCCAACAAATTAGATTTTGTCTATTAAACTATTGAGAATTCCTTGTTTTGACAAATGAGAATTCCTATTTTCAACCAATGACATTTCATCTTACACTGCACAATTGAAAGGCCACGTGATTTGTCCTGGTGAATTGCTTTGTCTACTTTGAATTCTATGTGTGTGTGAATGCATTTGTGTATGAGCATGAGTGTGTGTGTGTGTGTGTGTGTGTGTGTGTGTGTGTGTGTGTGTGTGTGTGTGTGTGTGTGTGTGTGTGTGTGTGTGTGTGTGTGTGTGTGTGTGTGTGT
>JACXGM010033161.1:0-12380 GCA_016801145.1 Umbra pygmaea | reverse complement strand
AGATCCATGGACAGCCCTATTCCCTATTCTATTGGTGTATTCATTGATGTTCAGAATTCAGATCCATGGACAGCCCTATTCCCTATTCTATTGGTGTATTCATTGATGTTCAGAATTTAGATCCATGGACAGCCCCATTCCCTATTCTATTGGTGTATTCATTGATGTTCAGAATTTACATCCATGGACAGCCCTATTCCCTATTCTATTGGTGTATTCATTGATGTTCAGAATTTAGATCCATGGACAGCCCTATTCCCTATTCTATTGGTGTATTCATTGATGTTCAGAATTTAGATCCATGGACAGCCCTATTCCCTATTCTATTGGTGTATTCATTGATGTTCAGCTACACCTAGCAACATACATTTTAAATAGTATACAGTGCATTCAAAATGTATTGACAGCGCTTTCATTTTTTCACATTTTGTTATGTTACACCCTTATTCCGAAGTGGAAATTAATTTCCCTCAATTTTACAAACAATACCCAATGATGACGATGTGAAAGAAGTGTGTTTGACATCTTAGCAAACGTATAAAAATTTAAAAATGAAAAAAGCTCATGTACATAAATATTCACAGCCTCGGCTCAATACTTTGTTGAAGCATCTTTGGCAGCAATTGCAGCCTCAAGGCTTTTTGAGAATGATGCTACAAGCTTCGCACAGCTATTTTTGGGCAGTTTCTCCCATTCTTCTTTGCAGGACCTCTCGAGCTCCATTGGGTTGGATGGGGAGCAGCAGTGCACAGCCACCTTAAGATCCCTGCAGAGATGTTCAATCAGGTTCAAATCTGGGCTCTGGCTGGGCCACTCAAGTATATTCAGTTGTGCTGTAGCGACTCCTTTGTAATAATAATAATAATAAAAATAATAATAAAAATAATGCATTCAACTTATATTGCGCTTTTCCTCCAAGGAACCCAAAGTGCTTTACACAGTGAGGGGGAAAGCCCACCTCATCCACCACCAATGTGTAGCACCCACTTGGGTGATGCACGGCAGCCATTTTGCGCCAGAACGCTCACCACATATCAGTTAGCAGGTGGAGAGGTGAGTAGTTTATTCATGCCAATTAGGAAGGAGGGGGATTATTAGATGGGCATGATTGAAGTGAGAGGCCTCGTTAGGAATTTGGCCATCTCGTCTTAGGGTCGTTGTACTGTTGGAAGGACAGCCTGCTCTGTCCTTCCAACAGGTCCAGAGTGCTCTGGAGCAGGTTTTCAGCATGGATGTCTATGTACATTGCCGCATTTATCTTGTCCTCAATCTCCCAGTTCCTGCCGCTGAAAAACATGCCCACAGCATGATGCTGCCACCACGCTTCACATTAAGGTTGGTTTTTCCCATGTGATGAGCGGTGCCTGGTTTCCTCCAGACATGACGCTTGCCATTCAGGCCATAGAGTTCAGACCAGAGAATTTTGATTCTCATGGTCTGAGAGTCCTTCAGGTGCCTTTTGGAAAACTCCAGGCAGTCTCTCGTGCCTTTTTCTAAGGAGTGGCTTCTGTCTGGCCAATCTATGATACAGGCTTGATTGGTAGTGTGCTGCAGAGATGGTTGTTCTTCTGGAAACTTCTCCTCTCCACAAAGAAATCCTGGAGCTCTGTCAGAGTGACCATCGGGTTCTAGGTCACCTCCCTGACTAAGGCCCTTCACCCCTGATCGCTCAGTTTGGCCAGGCGGCCAGCTCTAGGAATAATCCTCGTGGTTCCAAATTTCTTCCATTTACAGATGAAGGTCACTACGCTCATTGGTACCTTCAATGCTGCAGATACCTTTCTGTACCCTTCCCCAGATCTGTGCCTCAATCCTGCTCAGACATCTACAGACAATTCCTGACATGCACAGTTAACTGTGGGACCTTATGTAATGTGTGTGCCTCTCCAAATGTCCAATCCACTGAATTTAACTCAAGTGGACTCCAATCAGGTTGTGGAAATATCTCAAGGACGATCAGTGAAAACAGGATGCACCTGAGCTCAATTTTGAGTGTCATGGCAAAGGATGTGAATACTTATGTATGTGCTTTTTTGTTTATTTTTAATAAATTTGCTAAGATTTCAAACACACTTCTTTCACATTGTCATTACGGGGTTTTGTTTGTAGAATTTTCAGGGAAACAATTAATTGAATCCATTTCGGAATAAGGGTGTAACATAAAATGTGGAAAAAGTGAAGTGCTGTGAATAATTTCTGGATGCACTGTACATTGGGCTCAAAAATTACTGGCACCCCTGACTGGCAATTCACAAACAATACTGTAAAAAATAAACAATACAATTATAGAGAAAAAGATATATAAAAAACCAACATGTATTTGGAACCAACCAAATTACTTATTTATTAAATTAAATCATTGTCCTCCAAACCAAGGTTCCACAATCAGTGGAACCCTTAAAAATTATTGTAAATAACATCTACCAAAACAAAACCAGTAATTAAATTCCACTTTTATTTAAGTTTGTTTAAGTCTTAAGGAACTATATTGAGCTATTACATCACTTCCTGTTCCACTAGGGTATAAAAATGAGGTAACACACATGCAATATTCCTTTGTCATTCAACACCACGAAGAAAAAAAAGAACTGGCATTTCAAAAGAGGCAGATGGTTGTAGACCTTCATAAATCTGGTAATGGCTGCAAGAAGATCCACAAACAACTGAATGTACCTTGGAGCACTGTCAAAGCAATTATAAAAAATGTGTAAAGATAGAGAACAGTTGAAATCCTCACGTGTAGATGACGCCAAAGCATTTTGACCCCCAGGATAGGAAGGTGAGAGAAGCAACAAAATCCCCAAAAATCACTGTGAAAGAATTGCAGACCTTGGTGACGTCTTAAAGATAACAGGTTTCAAAAAGCACCAGATGCCCCCAACACAAACACTGCCTTTTTTTGAGGGGTTGCAATTAGAAAGCCCTTTCTGACCGCAAGACACAGTTGCAAGCACTTTAATTTGCCAAATGTCATTTAAATTATGACTGGAAAAAGGTTTTCTGGTCAGATGAGACTAAAATTGTATGTTTTAGTCAGAAATTGCATCAGCATGTCTGGCGTCGAAACAGAGAGGCACCACATACCAACGTTGAAATATTGTGGTGGGTCAGGGATGTTTTGGGGCTGATTTTAATTCCAGAGATCCAGGGGCACTGATCAAGATGATGGCATAATGAATTCCATTAAGTATCTGGCAATTCTGTCTGACAATCTGGTTGCCTCTGCCAGAAGGCTGGGGCTTGGCTATAGGTGGATGTTCCAACAAGACAATGAACCAAAACATATCTCAAAAACCACAAAGAACTGGTTCTGTGATAAAAAATCAATGTTCTGCCATGGCCATCTCAGTTGCCGAAACTAAATCCAATTGAAAACCTGTGGGCTGAAGAGGCGCAAACCCAAGAATGTGAAGGATCTTGAAAGGATCTGCATGGAAGAATGGTCCAAAATGTGTTCCTTAACCTTGTCAAACATTACAGAAAGAGACTATATGCTGTTATCCTTGCCAGAGGTGGTTGCAACTACTGAATTAGGAGTGCCAATAATTATTTTCATGAAATTTCTTGTGTTAAATACTTTTATGATTTTGGTTGATTCCATTACAACATTAATAAAGTACAGTGTTTCTCACATGTTGGCATTTTAGTTTCTATAGTTATATATTGTGTATGTTTTTAAAGTATTGTTTGTTCATTGCCAGTCAGAAGTGCCAGTAATTTTGGAGCCAAATACATGGTTTCCTGGACATGGTTTTCCTGGACCTTGATCAACTCTTCAAAAAATGTTTGCTTCATTCAAACCCCAAACATCCTAAACGTAAAAATGTTAGATTACTGGAATGATCTTATTAATTCAATATTAATATCACCCACCGTCTGTTTAAAGTATTCCAGAACTCTGCAACATGGTATGCTTCATTCATACATAGTGATCATCCTCGATTATAGCAACTTACTGTAATTGCCCCTAACATTCTTAACAAATTAGATTTAATTTCCTACAATGCGTAGGTTTTTTACTATAATATAAGATTGTAAAACAAAATGGAAAGAATCTTAGACCATTCAAACAGTCTTTCCAGATATTTGAGATAATTCGGTCTGAACATTTAGCTGCAATTGTAAAAGGTAGACTTTTTTTCTGGAGAATTAACCTTTAGTGTGTAGATTTCTGGGTGCTTGGGGTTATTCGGTTTCCAACAAGATTCAGCCTCTTTACGTTAGCAGAAATACCACACTCCTCAGATATTCAATTATTTAACCAGCTCCAGTCAGGCATGCAAACAGGTCAGGGGCATAAAAAAAGGTGAGAAGGATACGGCAAACCCCTGACCCTCTGCAAGAAAATTAGGTAAATTTTAAAGTTAAACACATCAATCTGGTGCACTTTGAGAGCAAATTTAAGAGGCTAGATCAATGTAGAATCTGCGCTCTTGTAAAAAATGTCATGTTCTATTAACCATAAAGACATTTTTCTATAGCATACATCATAAAAAAACAATTCAACTAATGGGATTACCTGTGTTGAACTACTTTATTTTATCTAAGTTAAAAGCATCACTTTCTGTAAACCCAACACACATTCAATAGACATAATTTGTCGACAAACTGCTCAGTGTTGCAGACATTGAAAAGAACCTCTCCCCACTCTGCCCCTGATTGGCTGTGAGGTTTTGGCATTAGGAGTGACAATTGGTTCTAGAGCCAGTTGTAAATTTGTGAAGCACGGGGAAAATGCTGTGTTGGCCATTTCTGTGTGACCTAAACCTCATCAACGATAAACTCCATGAGGTTCCCTGGATAAGGTTTTGCCACCCACTTTTTTTAATGAAAAATATATAATTCTAAATAAATCAACACTAACCTCCTCAGATTAGATTCAACTTCATTGTCACTGCATAGAGTACAAAACCATGGCAATTAAATGTAGTTTAGCATCTAACCCAGAAAGTAAAAATAAAAGAATAGGTTAAAAAATTGTGAAGATGATGTGGAAGAATGCAGGATAACTGCATTTGTATGACTAAATATAGAGTATGTAGATTATGTGGAGTATATGAATAATGTAAATGCAGTAATAGTGTAAATGCAGGATGACTACATTTTTAATGACTAAATATAGAGTATGTAGACTATGTGGAGTATATGAATAATATAAATACAGTAATAGTGTAAATATGTTTTTATCATCTGGATAGGTGAAGAAAACATGTTGTTTTCACAGTTATTTCTGTGAATTAAGAAAAAATTATTTGATTTCCATTTGCTTCTCACACTCACCATCACCTAAAACAAAGCAGTAGTTTGTTAAAAGCCACTACATGGACCAAGGAATCACTAATTTGGACTAAAATGTAGGTTTCTTCGCTAAAGCCGAACTGAAATCAGAGTAGTGTTTCAATGCAAGCTCACAGATTCAGACAGCATTGCAAAGCTAAACTTAAACTGGGTGTTTAGCCAAAATATGCTGGTACTCTGTAAGGTTCATAATGCTGTTGATATTAACTAGGACTCCACAAGATTTTTTTGAAGGTATGGGGTTGTTTGGTTCATGTCCAGTGCCCTCACATTTTGCCAAGACATGCCAAGATATTATGTGACTAACAGATTATTGAACAAGTTAAGAAGATATTTACACTAATACCAGAGGCCAATAATACAATCCAAGTGCAACATGCCCAGGATACATTTTTGTTAGCTGGCTTCACTAAACCTACGAACTGCAATCCGCATAAGCGGTGTCAAGGCGGTGGTTATCAATTCAACCCAGGTTTTCCCAATCTAGTAAAGAGATTGTTCACATAAAAGGGGCGCTGTGTGCTCCATATAACCAACTCCAGAAATGGTCAAGTCTACCAGGTTTTGCCATATTCTTTCAGTTGCAAACTTCACATGTTAAATGGTCTTTGGATAAAAAAATTACAAAAATTAACAGGTCATGATTCAATACATGAATGTTAAAATTCTGGGTTGTTCAACAAATGTACAAGTACTGTGGGAGTAAATAGTAAAATGTATGTACTCTATCTACAGTGAAATACATTGATTTTGCTTAGGTTCTCCACATCACCCATAGCATACATTAAACTACCTGTAACAAACAAATGCAACAAAACTGTACGCAGTCTGTGCGACTGTAAGAGCACTACTTTGATGTGTTGCACTGGCAACATATTGGCAAAATGAAGTGTGGTGGATAATAAGGTCCTGTGCAGTAGTTTTTACGGGAATATGCAAATATTACAAATATTGGGTAATGTTGGACATAAACCATTGTTCAATAAATGGAATACTTATTGTATTTTAAAGATCAATAGGTTGGGTTATAAGTATAACATTACTTAAATTGGACAAATTCATTAGTCTGTATGCAACATACATGTAGCTGTGTATTTATTTTCCTACATGTAATGTGACAATGGAGAACTGACAAAGACCCGATTCTGCTGACCACCATTTTGGAATGTGAAACAGACAATGAGGCAAAATGCATGGTGATTAATGGTGACTGACATTTTGTATGTATGAGATGTGTAGATAAGTGTGAACAGGAAGAAGATGTGGGGAGTTGACACAAGAGAACGGTGCAATGAAGGTGTGCTGGCCACTCGGCTTTTCTGATATGAATCAATGAATGTCTGTTCATTTTTTCAAACTCTAAGCTTTTAAGAATTTCTTGAATATGGAAGAATTTTAAAGTGGCTATTATTTTTCAACGACAGACGCTGACAAGATATGGCAGGAATCAGGACCTCCACTGAGAATCTATGTCTTTCATAAAGATACTCAGAGAAAGTCAACAGGTTTTGGTTGCCTCTAAATATTCATGTTATTCTTAGGGACACAATATCCATGCACCAAGCTCCATGGGAAATTCTAAGAATGGTGATGCCATTTCAATCGAGAATTGATTGGTCAGTAGGCTGTGCTTTTATTCATGTTTCTGCTTTTTCATGTTTCTGCTTTTTCTCAACTTTAACCGAAGCATAAGTTACATGGAGCATAAGCATGGCTATGTAACTCAGTAACAAGTGAACCACTGTCATTACATTGAAATCCCAGGATTCAAGTTGAAGTTAGCTCGCTAATTCTTTTATTTTATTTTATGTAACCTTTATTTAACCAGTTGGGCACGTTGAGAACAATTTCTCATTTAAAACGGCGACCTGGCCAAGACAAAGCAAAAAGGTGCAAGTACAGACAGAGTTACACATGAATACAAATACACAAGAATTACACAAAGGGTAGATTAAGGAAGAAAGATAAAAAATACAGTCAAAATTGAAAGAGGTAGATGTAAATAAATGTACAATTAGTGCAAAGAAATCTGAGATTTAGAGGTAGATCGAATTTGTATACAGAGTGGCAGGCAAATACAATGTAATAAATTAACACTAGTATGATTGTGAAAATGGTAACAGTGCAAATAAGAACTGATAAATAACATATTGAAAATAAAATACTGTTCAAGACAGTATATACAGAGGTGGTTATTGGTCAAATGCTAAGGTAATGGATCAGATAGGGAGAGATAGTGTACATGTGAGGGGGGGGTCAGCAGGTGCAATGGTTAGACAGAAGCTCTGATAATCGTGATTTAAAGGAAGTGAGGGGGACAGTGGTCACGAGTTTCAGAGTCTTCTGTAGCTCGTTCCAATCGTTAGCTGCGGCGAACTGGAAGGAATTTCGGCCAAAGGAGGAGTGGGCTTTTGGAGTGATCAGGGAGATGTACCTGGATGAGCGCAGGTTACGGGAGGGTGAGGCAATGGTGAGGAGTGAGTTTAGGTAAGGAGGGGTTTTTCTTAGGATTGACTTGTAAATTAGGTGATACCAGTGGGTCAGGCCACTAGTGCATATAGGTCACAGTGGTGGGTGTTAAATGGGGCCTTGGTAAGAAATCGGATGGCACTATTATAGAATACGTCTAGCATTTTAAGTAGGGAGGTGGAGGCAGTTCTGTAAATGACACCCCCGAAATCAAGGATTGGAAGGATGGTCATTTTTACCAGGGTCTTTTTGGCAGCATAGGTGAAGGAGGCCTTGTTTCCGAATAAGAAGCCAATTCTAGATTTTATTTTAGATTGGAGAATGTTAATGTGACGCTGGAACGAAAGTGAGCAATCTAACCAGACACCTAGGTATTTGTAAGTGTCCACATAATCCAGTTTGGACCCATCCAGAGTGGAGATGCTAGTCAGGCTGGCGGGTATAGGAAGTGTGCGGTTGAATAGCATGCATTTAGTTTTGGTGGGGTTTAAGAGCAGTTGAAGGTTATAGAAGGTATGTTGAATGGAGTCGAAGCTCATTTGGGGGTTAGTTAATACAGAGTCCAATGAAGGGCCGGATGTGTATAGAATGGTGTCATCTGCATAGAGGTGGATCTGAGAGTCGCCAGCAGCACGAGTGACATCATTAATATACACAGAAAAAAATGTTGGCCCAAGAATCGAACCCTGTGGCACCCCCATAGAGACATACATAGGTCCAGATAACAGACCCGCTGATTTAACATGTTGAACCCTGTCAGATAAGTAGTTGGTGAACCAGTCGAGGCAGTTATTGGAGAAGCCAAGGCTGCAGAGTGTACCAATATGGATATGATGATTGGCTGAGTCGAACGCCTTGGCTAGGTCAATAACAACAGCGGCACAGTAGTGTCTTTTATCAATGGCATTTGTGATATCGTTTAAGACCTTGAGTGTGGCAGAAGTGCAGCCATGGCCAGCTCAGAAACCTGATTGCATAGCAGAGAGTGTGCTGTTGGATTCTAAATGTTTGACAATCTGATTGTTAATCTGGCATTCGAAGACTTTAGAGAGACAGGGCAGGATGGATATAAGTCTATAACAGTTGGGGTCGAGAGTGTCCTCCCCTTTGAAAAGAGGGATGATTGCAGCTGTTTTCCAGTCTTTAGGGATCTCTGAGGATACGAGAGAGAGGTTAAACAGGCTAGTAATGGGAGCTGCAATGATTGCTGCAGAGAGCTTTAGGAATGACGGGTCCAGGTTATCTAGCCCAGCAGATTTGAAAGGGTCTAGCTTTTGCAGTTCTCTTATGACATCAACTAATTGAATTTAGGTGAAGGAGAAAATAGGAAGGCTAGGGCATGCAGAGGGTGGGGGACTGTCAACTGGGGTTGGTCCAATGGCCAGGGTGAGCTTAGCCCAGTGAAATGCATGGCCAGCCATACCAAAATGTTTATTAACCCTCCTAGGTCGATTGACGCTCTAGAGCGTCAAACGCGATTATCTCACGAACCGTACAAACACTAGCAACTAAAGCTTGGTACCGCAGGAAAGGGGAGAATTAGACACAAATAATGAGTGGTGGCACATCTCTGTGTGTTACTGACAGCCGGCGATATTGCGCCTCAAAGCCAACGATGGTCTTTCTTTTTGACTAACAATATCACAGACAGAAAGTAGGAAGTGAAAATGACAAAATAACCAATTTTTCAATAACATAGGACATCATCCTGCATAAAACAACCATTTTTGGAGTTGGAATTTAGCTGGGTTTTAAAAACGTATAGAAATCTAGTTAGAAATGAGTGTAGCATTTTGATGTTGACTTGATTGTATGGCCCCCAAACATTGCACACTGGTCCAGGACCCCTGGGGGCTTGACAATAAGCAATAAAAAGCCTTACTCATTATAGATAACATGCTTTTATATGTAAAAAAACAGCAAAAAATACATACGTTCTTTAGGTTTTGGGATAAATATTGAATAAAACATCAAATTCAATGACCCAGAATGATGGATTTCATTCATCCATGTTGTAAAAAAAAAGAGTCAGTAAAAAGTCAACTGTGTGCCAAGCGGACCTATCAAATATGGCAGTTTTGATTGTGGTGATAGTGTTGCTTAGTCGTACAGCAGAAGGCAGCTGGGAGGAGGAGTTCTTATTCTCCATGGCCTTTACCGTGTCCTAAAACTTTTTGGAATTGGTGCTACAGGTTGCAAATTTTTGTTTAAAAAAGCTAGTTTTGGCATTCCTGACTGATTGTGTATATTGGTTCCTTACTTTCCTGAAGAGCTGGATGTCGTACAGATTTTTTTAGGCTAAAGCGGTGCGCCATAGGGTGTTTTTGTGTTGGGCTAGGATGGTCAGATCTGGAGTAAACCAAGGGCTATATCCACTTTTAGTTCTAAACTTTTTGAGTTTAGAACTAAATCCCAAATCCCAACTAAATCCCAAATCCTGCTTCGTAGTATAGGCCTCAGGCCTAGTTCTAAATTTGTAAATAAGATTATATTACTGAAACTTTTAAGTAATTTAATCAATATGCAAAGCAGTCACATGCACTGTACTGACCCCACAACCAGAGTCTGGGATATTGGTTAAGTAATCTTTTTTTCTCCCCAGACAGATCCAAAGCCTTGTAATGGGATTGAAGCAAATTTAATGGAACATATTCATATAACTGTTGAAATCAAATCCATTAAATGAAAATAACTGATTGAAAAGTTTATTTGACCATTAAGCAGAAAGGAAATCATTAACCCTTATCTACAATATTTTATGCATGTATTGTTTTATTCAAACAATCAACTAAATGTATTTGTTTGGTAGCAACAATAATAACACTCAAGACAATAACTGTAGGCTATGAGATGTTAAACAACATTACACAAACATCTTAGTAGCTTACTGTCACAAGTACAATGTCTCCTTTTTAAATTAACCATATGGATGATAGTTTTAGCTAAAATAATTAGATTTTTAGAATGTAAAGATGCATTTAAGTCATAAATAGTTATCTAAAACAAACATATATTCACCTGCAAAGCAAACAGACTGAACCTTTCCATATCCAACCTCCGAACAGAAAAATAACTTCAGTTGTTACAGTATGTTGTTTCCCTTCAAATGACAATGGAACAAGCCGGTCACTTGTATATGATCGTTGTAGTTTTGCTGGTACAGCATAGCGGTTGTCACTTTGGAAATTAGATAATGTAAACACTAACTACTTTAAATCACCCTGAATAAGAGAGTCTGTTATATTAAATGTACACTGTAAATGGAGAGTGACCACAGCTACAGGCAAGGTAAGCCAAAGATCTGGATAAAATATGTAGGTATTTTTGGATTCATCCAACCATCAAAACCAAACATAAGAGGATGATACACAAGTGTGTTTCAGTCTAAACACCCACTTAAATTGCCCTGTTTTCCTTGACATTCTAGCACAATGGGAATGTAAAGATGTCCTAGCCCAGGCTTTGAGAAGGGTTGTTGAGAATGAGCTCACTGATACTCACATATGGGGAATATAGTTCCCCTGTCTCTGTGATGCCTCCTGCCATGATGAACACCAATGCTGGATATCACAACCTAAAGACACAACAATGACAATGTCCAAATAAAGTCCATCACAACATTGTGTCCTACTAATCACAATGTTTAACTGTTACAGAACACCCTTTATTCTGAATCGATTTAACTGAACTTTGGACAGGTTATTCTTCTTATATAGCTACAATACAATAACCAGTAAAGTACAGATCTTGTGAGAAAGCAGTTTGTTAGCTACCTTACCTACTAACTGGTGTTGACTGTGTGGCCCTAAACTTTCCCTTACCTTTACCAGGCATGTTATATGAAACTAACTTCCTTGCATTTGCTGTCTTACGTTGATAACTTTGGACATTCAACTTGCTGCATATAATATTCACTGCACGCTAGAAACGTTACCTAGGCTATGCCTAGACACATTCCTAAACGAACGCTTACCAATATCAAGTCAAAGTAGCAATGTGTAAAACACACGCACCTGTTTGAGTAAGTCCTTCACTTCATATAATGTCACTGGTCCTTCACAGCACCGTAACGAGTCTGATGATCAGACTAATTTGAAGGCAGCAGCACCACGTCTCCTTTACTAGCTTTAACGTTAGCACTTAGCTTCTGTCAATAGTCATCCAGACACGTAAAAAAATAATACATTATCGGTGAATAAATTATTTTCATGCATTTTTATGTTGTCATTTTTTACCTATACGTATGTACAAAAACACCAAAAACGCATGCTTCCTAAGATGAATCACCAGAGCAACACAGTTTTAGGTATGTCTTCCTGTCTATTTGGAATAGTAAGTCACGAGACCACAGGCTGAACTTTGACCGCGACAAGTCACGTGATCAATCCTGACTGCAGAGAAAGACGGGTTGTGCTCAGTGTTGCCATGTCCGCGGTTTTCTAGCCAAATTGGGCTATTTTTAAATCAATTTGGCGGTAGAAAATATATTGGTCGCGGGTTGCGGTTTTTTGGGCTATTTTTAAACAACCACATCTGCAGCATTTTCCTTTAAATAAATAAATGTGACCTAGGCTGTATGGTGCAGCCTGTGCCAGGTATGGGAGGAGCTACTG
>JACXGM010033160.1:0-12380 GCA_016801145.1 Umbra pygmaea | reverse complement strand
TCTCCCATACAGGGGATTTAAATGACGCGGGACGTCCAAGCTCCTCCGTTCCTCCACTCGCCATGACCATGCTGTGAGCGGACTGAACATGCGCAAAACTTTTTTATTTCAGTAATCAATCCGCGGATCACGTGTGTCCCGAACCGAAGATATTGATCCGAACGGATCACGGATCAATGACGATCCGTTGCACCACTAAAGGCTATGAGTGTAATCATTGTCTGAGTTCAGTCAGAGGGAAGAAACATGTTAGATTTTTACACCAGGCAGGTAGCAGTAGGGATGGGAGAAAAAATAATTGCTACTGCAATGTATCGCAATTAGGGCTGGGCGATATGGCCAAAAAATGATATCACGATATAAGAAATATATTTTTTCGATACGATATGCTTGACGATATATTAAAATATATAAAGGACCTGCTGTGACTGCATTACATCAAAGTGTATTTTCTGCTGTATAAACAAATAAATGCAATACATACAAAAAAAATTATTGACCTTGTTATATTTATGTTTAATATTTATGTTCAATATGAAATACTCCTTATTTGTTGGATGTTTCTTTGTTTCAGAACAAAACCAGCTGTTATCGCGATATGTCGATATGGGATATTATTCTCGATATTATTTTCCAAAATTCGATAACGATAAATATTGAATTATCGCCCAGCCCTAATCGCAATACTCTTTTTGCCAATATTCGGTATTCGATGAATATCGATACTCAAACCCAAAAATCTATATTTTGTAAGTATTTTTTTAGCAAGCAAAACAGTCGAAATATCACTAGGAAATGCTAATAAATATGGGCATGTTTGTGTAGAACAGATTCATCTATCTATATCGAAATTACAAAGTATTTCGTTAACATTTCCTGAAAGCACAAACAACACTGTTTGTTTGGAATAAAACACTTTAAGGCAAGTTTGCGTGTTCATCACCATCTCCCGGCTTTAAGATAAATACTAAAAGGGAGATGGCAAACCTCACTATATTCACTTGCATTAGTTTCATAGTTTAGTTTTCCCATATTTTGTCATCATGCATTGTGGTTAACACATGCTAAGCAACCGCTTGACAACAGAAATGTGATTGGTTGGCCGTCTTTTTTTTAATATCTCTTTCAGACAGAAAACAAGCAAAACAATTTTTTCCAAGTTTGACATGATACTTTTTAATATCTTTACTGATGTGTGCAATTGAGTGATTTTACAAATATTTCTGTTTTAAATGCTGTTACTGATATTTTTGTTATTGTGTTTTAAAGTAAAACTGCAGCCAGCCCGATTATTATGTTGGCTTATAGGCTTAAATGAAAGGTCAATGATACATCACATAGTCTTTATATTTTGTAATATACCTTATTTTACTAGTATGCACATGTATATCATAGGTGTGCATTTTTGGGTGGATTACCTTTTCAATATAATCATTAAAAAAATTCACATTTAAATTCCATTAATAACACTTAAAACATTTTAAGCAAATTATTGCCATGCTTTTGTTATAGTATTAAATGTTTCTGGCAGTTTATTGTATTTCGTTGAACTTTTAAGCATTTTTAACTAAGAAAAAGCAGAAAAACACAGAATTGATTTGTCATACATTTAGAATTATGAGAATTGTAAGCACAATACTCATGAGGTACAGTGTTACTAAGTAACACATTACAGGAGTCAGACTGCTTTTTTTGCTAAAAAAAAGTCAAGTAATTAGTTACCAGTTATATTTATAACAAGAAAATTTGTAACATTTACATTATTTTTTCACCTTTTCTGTTTTAGAACACAAGTTAATAATTTATTATCCGTTGTTGTTTTTAATCCATATTTCATTAGTGCACCTCCACGCCAATCAAAAAAATGAGAGATCTCGCATTTAAATTCTAATGCGTTATGTCCCAATAAACACATGTTCAGAATGCCTAAAATTCTGCCACCCAACAGCTCTAAACTGTATCCTTTAGACTCAATATTTCTGGTTCACGCCTGCTCAATGTATTCTCCATGTGTCTCCATTATTACAGTAGCATTACTAGGATTCAAATCCCATTGCATATTGTATGCAACTCAAATTCATTTATTTTATCTGTATTTCTTCACTGAGTTAAATTTTATTATATACTCAGACATTGAGGTGAAATGGATCATGCCCAGAGACAGTAGTTACCACAAGTAGAGTTGTCATCGGGCCTGAAAACTGAGCCCGGTCTGACCCAAGCCATTTCAGATGAGGCCCAAGCCCGGTCTGATGTCAAAGAAATTAATTAAGCGTGGCCCAACAAAAAGCCAGATAAAAAAATGGCTTTGCTACAGCTAAAGCGCGTGTATAAACTGTTAAATATTTAATATGGAAAGCAATAAAACAATATTGGAAGGAAAATAAACAGACCTTGCAATAAAGGCAAAATAATATAAAAATATATGTTTTATGAATGTTTATACTTCGTTTTTCTTATGTTTGGAAATAAGTACAGGTCCTGCATATTTTGAGTTTGGCCTGAACCATAGCTCCTCTCCAGTATAATCTTATAATAAAGCTTTTAATTTGTATCAGTTGAAAAACAAACTAATGGGTTTAACTCTTCCAAACAGCCATAAACATTTAGCTAAATATTTGAAACAGAGCAAACGATTTTTGTTTATATCCATTATCGAGCAATAAATCAAGTGACCATATTCACTAATTCAGTTAAGAGTTTACTATTAAAACAAAAAAAGACAAATAACAAACTAAAACGAAATACAATCTTTATTATACCATTTACAACATAATCTCTGGGTTCAAAGTCAAACTAACAAGGAAAAACTACTTTAAGACTGGCTGCAAAATGTGTTGTATAAAGTGTGCGCTAGCAAGAATGAATGGCGCTGCAGAGAAGACAGCCTACCTGTCCTACCTTCATATTTAAAATTCACAGCATGTTCTGTACTTTACATTCTCAATGGATTCACCAGTGGTTTTACGCCGTGCTACGTGAGCTGAACTGTGACTTGGAATCTCCCATGGAACAAGGTTTTGCGGTCATTCATGCAGATCAATGAGCAAGACTAACAGCTGGTAATGCGAACTAAAATCAAACACAATTTGCTTACAGTTCAGCACACGTAGCACAGCATTTGGGGTTTGATTAAAAGAGTCTGTTTTCTAAATTGGAATTAAGTGTCATAAACATTAAATATTTTGTTTATTAATGAAACTCATGTATGGTAGTGTCTCTGGGCTATTTGGATCACTGAAATCAATCTCAGACACCTGCGATAATTAGTTTGCCAGGTGAGCCCAATTAAAGGAAAAACAAATATATCTCTGCTATTTAAATTTACAGGGGCCCGTTCTGCACACAGGAATGGCTGAAGTGAGACATGGCAAGGTAGATAATCCAATTTATACAGTATATCCCAAATTCCAATCCACACCATGCCAATTTGCACTGCTTCATCCTGGAGGTCAGGCTCAAACCACTGACTATCATGACGTAGACTGTCCTGCAATGCAGCGACTTAGCCCACTACACCACATGGACCCTGCACATCTTGTAAATGTATATACACTACTAGGTGTAGGCACAGGTTGAAATGCAAAGTTGCCATGTCAACAATGATATGTTAAGATTTAGTCTTAACAAACAGAGATACTCAAATCTTTTTCCGTTCTACCTTCTCATTAAATGCAGCCACCTGTGTACCAGATCTATACATGTCCCAGATTAGTTGCAATGGAAAAATGGAGTGGAACTGGCTTCGGGATCAGATTCAGTATGAGGGGTGTAGAAGTCATCCTTAGCTGGCATCAGTTCGGATGGACAAAGAGCAGTAGGTGAAACACATTCCCTTAGCCTTCCCTCCCTCATCACACTCACTGGGGCGACGCCAGGTAGAAAGGGGGGCCAGACTCTGCTGCAGCCCCAGAGTGAGTGACCAGCACCATTCACAACTCCAGCCTGACACCGCGGAATGTGGAGGGGCGTTCATTCTGCTTAACTGGGATCTGACGTGCAGCAAATTCCTCACCAGAAACCGCTGTCTCTCCATTATTCCATCAAGGAGTTCCAGGGGACAATAGTCATTAGCTCATGCTTTGCTTGGCCTTCATCAAGCGGACCAATGGGGCCAATAATTGAGCAATGCATCACAAGTGACACCCACAGTGAATCGGGTGACCCCTCGTGCCAGTAACCCTAACCCTAAACCCCACCCAGATCAATGCTGTGGCTGGCAGTAACGGTGTAGTAGGCTGGGCCTGGTGACTGCTCAATGAAATGGCACTGGGATAGAATAGAGAAGCAGAAGTGCTGCTAAAGCCTGAGCTCCGCCTGGGAAACAATACACCCACATAGCTGCTGCTCACATTCCTGGGGTCATGAATAGGCTGCAGTGGGAGGGGGGGCTTACACTGTGTGCATGTTTGGACAGCCATCTTGGACATACATTTACAGCTATATAGTCTATCGTGGATGAAGCCAGGGGCCGTATTTATCAAGCGTGCGTATAAACAATCCTACTTGTACTTACAAACAGAAATAAGAATGTGCATACGCATAAAAAGAGTGGGATTTATGAAATGATCCTATGACCGTTTTACGCACACCGGTAAGTAATCACCATTGATAAAATACCACTTCTTCTTAGCTTCAGTGCTCGTGCACAACATTTATGAGTTACATATCAACACACCCTTACTTACCCAAATATGGTCAAAACCATCACTTATAGTATGCGGGAAACATCCGCTACAATGAGGTTAATAGAATTGACAACACAATCCACAGAGGAAAACTATATTTACGAGCTGGGATATATTCAACAAACAATAACAAGAATTCAAAATCGGTAAAAGTTCCATAATGTAGCCTAGGTACAAATAAAGCCTATTAAATTAGTTCTGCTGAATAAATGAGTCATCCATTCCACCTGTCGCCTTTACATTCAGCAGCATCTATTATGCGCATCACCTGTCTATTGATTGAAGGCTATTTTGTTCTTTCATCCTCCTGTTTGAATTCACATGGTCTCAGTCTGTTAAAATAATTAAACAATGGTTTTACACATCTATAATTAAGTGAATGTATCCATCCATCCATTTTCATCCGCTTATCCGTGAAAATGGATGGATGGATGGATACATTCACTTAATTATAGATTAAGATATTTACACATCTATAATTAAGTGAATGTAAATTATATATATTTTTTTCTTTAATAAATCTACTTTATCAAATGACTTGAAATATAGTCTAGAGCAGGGGTCATCAACTATATTTGTCCAAGGGCCAGAATTTCTCTCTGCAGACACTAAGGGCCAGATGCTCGTAATATAAAATAAAATTAGTATTGTATCCTAAGTAATATGTTATTACTATTATTTTTCTTTGGCATTTGTTTTGTGGGTTTGTACGTTTTTGGTTTTGCACATTCCCGTTTTTGCAGAGTTTTGCCATTTGTGACGCGTTTGTAAATATAGAAACATACTTTTTCCTCTTACTAGGCTATTCCAGAATTCAGTAGTACGCTGGGAGCCGGATCGAAATCTCTGGAGGGCCAGATTTGGCCTGCGGGCTGCCAGTTGACGTTGACTGCTCTACAGGAACATTAAATAACCCCACAATGGAAAGACAATTAAATCAAAACATGAAATTATTAACTTACACAATAAAAAAATGCATGTTACACATTACTACTCTACATTTCAGAATCAGTTCCCCTTCCACCATCTGTCATTGTGCCTACGCATGGTCATTGCTGTGCGTAGTATATTTACAAACTTGCTCAAGCAAACATTCATATTGATGAATCCCACATTTGGAGTAGAAATATTTGCATGCATGGTTTACGCACAGATTTGTCCATACATACACTTGATTAATGAGCCTCCTGAAGCCCAGCCCGAGGTGCAGATGGAGGTGCAGACTGAAACGCAGACTGTTGCACCTGTGGCAGAACCCAGTGTGGTTCTGGAGGCTTCTGTCACACATGATTGTACATGGCGACAGCGTAGAGATGTGCAAAATGGAATGCAAAATAAATTGCTGCACAGACAATGCTAAATATTATGCAAGTTGGAATTAAGTGTCAAAAACATCATATATTTTGTTTTTCCAATCAAATTCATGGATGGTGTCTCCGGGCTCTTTGGATCACTGACATCAATCTCAGACACCTGTGATAATTAGTTTGCCAGCTGAGCCCAATTAAAGGAAAACTACTTAAGGATGTTCCACATTATTAAGCAGGCCACAGGTTTCAAGCAATATGGGAAAGAAAAAGGACATCTCTGCTACGTAAAAGTGTTGAATACTGCAATGCCTTGAACAAGATATGAAAACATTAGATATTTCACGAAAACTTAAGCATGATCATTGTACTGTGAAGAGATTTGTGGCTGATTCAGAGCACAGACAGGTTTGTGCAGATAAAGGCATAATGAGGAAAGTTGCTGCCAGACAAATTCATTGGATTAAGAAAGCAGCTGCTAAAATGCCATTATAAAGCAACAAACAGGTATTTGAAGCTGCTGGTGCCTTTGGAGTCCCATGAACCTCAAGGTGTAGGATCCTACAGAGGCTTGCAGTTGTGCATATAGCTACTATTCAGCCACCACTAACCAATGCTCACAAGCAGAAATGGCTGCAGTGGGCCCAGAAATACATGAAGACTAATTTTCAAACAGTCTTGTTTACTAATGAGTGCCATGCAATCCTGGACGGTCCAGATAGATGGAGTAGTGGATGGTTGGTGGATGGCCACCATGTCCCAATAAGGCGGCAATTAGGGCTGCACGATTATGCGTATCGCGATTAGATATTCACTCCAGAGCCCGTTTGCATGGCAACAGTATATAATGCCCGCAACACAAACTCAGATATTTCATTTCAAACTAATAGCGCTAGCTTTAATTCATTGCAATAAACATTGTGAATTCATTGTAAAGCTAGTGAATTGTAACAAAATGCAATTGTATTGTGTGTGAAGAAATAATAAGAGTATGTGATAGCAAAAATGGCACGTTTAACATGTTTTTAATAACTGGTTATTAAAAACATTAACAAATAAGTTTTACACAAATTGATTGACTATACTGTCAGTGTCTCATGTACAAAAACACAAGTACATTTGAAAATCATTAACTTGAGTCTGTTGTTACCCAAAATAGACTAATTGTAGCAACACATGAACATGGACCCACTACCTTTCTATGAAATTAACAAACAATGATTGTCATAATGAATGAGGAGCACTTTTATTTTGAAATGAAATATCCAAATTCGTGTTGCGGGCATTATATACTGTTGCCAGGCAAACGGGCTCTGGAGTGCATATCTAATCGCGATACGCATAATCGTGCAGCCCTAGCTGCAATGTCAGCAAAGAGGTGGCAGAGTCATATTTTGGGCTGGAATCATGTGGAGAGACCTGGTAGGCCCCTTTAGGGTCCCTGGAGGTGTGAAAATGGCCTCGACAAAGTATATAGAGTTTCTATACTGACCAATTTCTGCCATGGTACAAAAAGAAGAACCATGCCTTCAGTAGCAAAATCATCTTCATGCAATGCAATGCACCATCTCATGCTGCAAAGAATACCTCTGTGTCATTGGCTGCTATGGGCATAAAAGGAGAAACCTATGGTGTGGCCCCATCCTCCCCTGACTTCAACCCTATTGAGAACCTTTGGAGCATCCTCAAGCAAAAGATATATGAGGGTGGGAGACAGTTCACCTAAAAACAGCAGCTCTGGGAGGCTATTCTGACATCCTGCAAAGAAATTCAAGCTGAAACTCTCCATAAATTCACAAGTTCAATGGATGCAAGAATTGTGAAGGTGATATCAAAGAAGGGGTCCTATGTTAACATGTAACTTGCCCTGGTAAGATATGTTTGATTGAAATAGCTTTTGATTTCAGTAAATAAACCTCCTAATGCTGCAAATTCAACAAATGACAATGTTCAGTTCTTTACAACCTATAAAATGTTTAGAAACTCTGTTGTGCATAATAATTTGGAACAGTGCATTTTGGGTTTTTTATATTTGAAAAAAACACTTTTTTGTCTTGAGGTGGTTTGTTCAATGAAATTTGACTTAACCATAACGATTTAGGAAAATCAGTATGAAATATGATTTTCATAATAATTTGGAATGCAGAGAGCTTGCAAGTCTGACATTGAGAGAAATCCTACTGGGTACAGTAAATTAGATAGTAGAAGCTCACAAGTTAAGACCTCCATCCACGCTACCAAATAATCATTTAATCTTACTGATGCAACTGCATTAAATCTCCATTACACCATGATGAAACACCAACTTGGAAGCACTGGACTTCCATCAGGATGCAGGGCTCAAGCCTCTGGAGTGGGCTGGATGTCCATGATATTCTACCACTTACTGTTAAGGAGTCAATACAGGTTCCTCCAAAAAAATGCATTTGCAATTAGGTAGAAAATAGGATGCGTTCTGCACCTTAAACCTTGAGTCAAGTTTAATGGAGCCTGTTGCCCCTGTAAATGACTGCTATTCATAGAAGGACGAGTACTGCGCCAGACAAGACAGTCTTAACAACAGCAACAGTATTCACAAACATTCTGTTATCAGAAGAGCCTGGTGTGACGCTGGTGAGTGTTTTCCCATGTACCAAAGTGCCAGCAATTGTTGCTGTGGCTAGGGTGAGTCGCTCATCTGGCAAGTAAATTGCCTATTTGAATGAAAACAGAGCAGACATTGGCTGACCATCCTAAAAAACATCCTCTGTCACGCCTAAACAGTCTTGGGTATTTGATAGAATTGTAGTTTCAACATCTGGAAGTCATGTCCCTGTTCACAGGCTGGCTGTGTGTGGCCTTCAGATTGCAGGCCTATCTAAAACCAAGGCAACAGAACCAGACAGGAATGGTTCTGTTAGCTGTTACTGGCAGTCTGATGGTTTGACAAAGCAAGTTTTAGATATCTATGACCTTTACATTGTTTGAATCCTTTCAATTCTATTTTGTGATTCAAAGAAAATATTCAAAACAATTATTTCTTCAAGCTCCACCCAGAAGAATACTGAGACCTTATTTTACACAGGAAAGTGTAAGAGAAGAGAAGTGTATGACCATACAGCCCTTAGTATGGATAATATCTACCATACATTTTGGCAACAGATTGATAAGTGTTGATAACATGATTTAGTATACAGTGTACTCCCTTGAATAATGTAAAGATTATAAGTTCATAATAGTTTTTAAACAACACAATACTAATGTGTTAATTTACAAACAGTTAAGAAATTAATATTTGGTGAAATATTTAATATTATTAAATTAAAATAATAATAATTAATATTTTACATTCATGTTGGGTGACTTTATGCCACTCCTGGTGCAAAAATTAAAGCAGCTTGGTTTTGTTTGATGGCTTGTGAACTTCCATCTTACACTTGATCACATTCCAGAGGTTTTCAACGAGGTTGATTTAAGAAAAATTCGCAATGGTCTCTTTATTTTTTCCAGAGCTGTACATTTCAACCGCTTTTTAGGGTAAAATAGGCATCCTAATCATGCCAGTCTGAACTAACATGCAACCATCATACTGGGAGAAATTGTTTAAAGACTCATCCTGAAATGAATTTAATTGCTATATTGATCCCTCTATACACATTTAATGGAGAGAAGAAATGCTAGTCGACGTGGTGTTACGCAGGAATGATAAAGATGGGTAAAAAAATGAGCAAAATAGGTGTTAACCTATTTGGTGTCAAACTATTTTTAGACACTACAACTTTACAGCCATCTTCAGCAATTCGAAAGAGGCAAGAATCTTGTTTTTGATGAGGTAAGTGCGTCAGAGTGTTTTTGTGCATTTCCGCACCACTGTGAGTAGCTTTGAAGTGAGTGAGTCATCTTTATTGTTTTTACTTAGTCCAAGTCTAGAGAGCCTCATGAGTCCCCTGCAGCCATACGCTCTCCCTCCAAAACAACAGGAAATGACAAGCTCCATGTCCTGTGGACAGCACCATTGCTTTCAACTGGTTAATGGACCAGGAAATCTGGGTGAGCTAGTCTATGGAAAACACAATTTTGCCATTAAAAACAGCCCGCTACATTTCCATGGGGAAAACATTGGCACTCACTTTCTGCTACAAATGAAAAGAGGATTTATACACCTCTGATGTTGCACTGGAATACAAAGAATGACTGGGTGAAGGAAACGGACACAAAACAGTGAAAATCAATTATAAACTACATTGGATAAAATGCAGAGAAGATGGTATTTTTATAGACCACTGTAGAATGTAAAATCATTGTTTAGTGGTGTGTGTGGATAAGAAGCAGCCCAGCAGAAGTGTCTCTGATGAAGGGTTAAGCTGCCTTCCCGTCAGAGGTCTTCTGGATAAGGTCAGACACACATGGCCCAGTGCTGACAAGGACCTGCTTCTTTATTTAACCACCAGAAAACACACGTACAGTGCTGCATACAAATTAAACCATGTGAAATCATGCAAATGGACACAACACTAGTCTAAACGCAAATACACACCCACCATACTGCCTGACGGAAGCCAGAAAAGATCAGGTAACACCTACGTAGACAAACATTCTCATTCACCCTAAACCTAACTTTAACCATAAATCATAACCCTGAATGCAAACTGACCCAATAATAGCTTTTACAATGAACCTTTCCTCTTACCAGGCCACGTAAGGCTGACGAGATTGGAAGTGTGGCCTCACAAGGCTACCTTAAACCCGAACAAAAATATATTTTTACCTGGTAAAATGTCCAAGTCAGATTTACCGGTACCTAATTTTACTCTCTTTCTGGGTAAGAATGACCACCAGATCTCCAGAAAAAGGTGAAAACACACAAGAACTTCCTGAAAAGCCTGGTCTATAGCTCTTGCTCCAGAAATACCAGGACTGTTTCTCTGGATTGGATATCTGTATGTTGGGAGGACAGAGTGCAGTGCCCTCAGATGCTGTGTGGAGACAGAAAGTGCACCATAACAGCACTACAGACCTCAGTAAAACTAAACCACATACACATTCTCTCTAATTAGGTCCATTTCTTTCACCAATCTCACTCTCTGTTGTGGCTAACTTCATTACTATCACCCAAACACGTCTCTATGTAGCTGACATCACTCGCCTGAAACATGTAAACCCACACTCTCTAATCAAATATTAGAGACTCCAGTGGGTAACGAAGTACATTTTTACACTTCTAGCTAACATCTTGAGTGCATTACTCTTGGCCAACACTTCAAAACACCAGTTAAACTGGATTAAGGAAACATTCACTTGGTCTGTACAGCTCCATAGGACTCAGAGATTGACAACACTCAGCCTTGTTAAGGGGTTGTTGCGAAGCATCCATTTTGTCATCTGTGTGAGCTAACCCAGGCCGCTCCCGTCCCTTTAAAATGAAGAGCCCTCGATGTATGGAGAATGTTACTCTAACCCCCAGCCCAGCAAGCTTCAGCAGTAACCTCTGCCAACTCTACTCCCTTTCAGGCCAGAGAAAGAAACAGACCTGGGCCACAAGCTCCACTGGTTTTAAATTCAGCCCACATGAAATGTCCTTCAACATAAATAGCTTTGATATCTTTTATATCTGTGAGGCACACATTGCCCTGGAGCTCTCCAGATCTCTTGCTCTACAAAGGAGAAGGGCCCGACCACCCAGCCGTCACAACAACCAGGTCTTCATCCTGCGTGGCAACAGCCCAGGCCAGAACCTCAGACAGTGTACCTTTTAGTCTGTCTAGAAAGACGAGCCAGAGGTATCCAGGATGTCTGCACACTTGCTTGGCAGGCTTCTTTACTGCCTGGCTGATTGACTGCCTGGATGCCAATCTTAACAAACATCTGTTCTGGCTGTTCCAGAGAGGCCCACAGGCTTCAGATGCGTCTCTTTCTTTCTATTGTTCCATCATGCCCCTTGGGGAGTTGGAATGTCTACTCCCTTTCTCAGGCGTTGCAGGACTACCGAACCAGCCCGTCTAGAGCAGAGCCGCTGGTGCCCTGGTCTCCAGCTGTGTGTCTGTGAGGAAGAGGGGCAGAGGGGGAACGACAGGGAGGAAGACTTTTTTCCAAAACAACAGTTCATGCTCTGATCAGAGAGACATCTGATTGGTTGCCTGTGCCCTGCACATGTAATATGTCACAGCTAGGTGGCTCATAGCTGAATCCGACTCAGTGAAGATCTATGGCCTGCAGGACAGTGAACGTAATTGTTAGTGACCTACATGAACCCTGGTGTTCATCATGGATCGGGGCAGAACATAGGAGACATCTCAATCATAATTTTAGTCATACTAAAAAAAACTTTTGCCTTACAATCTGGCATTTTTCCACAAACCACAGAGCCCTAACCCAGCCTCGGGACCACAGAGCCCTAGCCCAGCCT
>JACXGM010033159.1:0-12380 GCA_016801145.1 Umbra pygmaea | reverse complement strand
GGGGGGGGGGGGGGTGGAGGAGAGAAACTGCACTAATGGACTAATCTTTAATGGGACCATTTAATTTCAAGTATTATGGCTGTATGTTAAAATTGTAACTGGAATGCGTAAATAATGTAAAATAAATTAATAATGTAAAATAAATAAACAAATATTGACAATAACAAAAATAGAGTAACGAGAGCTTCGTGCTTAATAAACTGGTAAACTGAGATGGACATATTCACCTATTATTAGGAATATACAGTGCCTTGCGAAAGTATTCGGCCCCCTTGAACATTTCGAACTTTTGCCACATTTCAGGCTTCAAACGTAAACATATAAAACTGTATTTTTTGTGAAGACAACAACTAGGACACATTAATGATGTGGAATGAAATTTATTGGATATTTCAAACTTTCTGAACAAATAAAAAACTGACAAATCGGGCAAGCAAAATTATTCAGCCCCTTTACTTTCAGTGCAGCAAACTCTCTCCAGAAGTTCAGTGAGGATCTCTAAATAATCCAATGTTGACCAAAATGATTAATGATGATAAATAGAATTTACCTGTGTGTAATCAAGTCTCCGTATAAATGCACCTGCTCTGTGATAGTCTCAGAGGTCCGTTGAAAGCACAGAGAGCATCATGAAGAACAAGGAACATACCAGGCAGGTCCGAGATACTGTTGTGGAGAAGTTTAAAGCCGGATTTGGATACAGAAAGATTTCCCAAACTGTAAACATCACAAGGAGCACTGTGCAAGCGATAATATTGAAATGGAAGGAGTATCAGACCACTGCAAATCTACCAAGACCCGACCGTCCCTCTAAACTTTCAGCTCATACAAGGAGAAGACAGATCAGAGATGCAGCCAAGAGGCCCATGATCACTCTGGATGAACTGCAGAGATCTACAGCTGAGGTGGGCGAGTCTGTCCATAGGACAACAATCAGTTGTATACTACACAAATCTGGCCTTTATGGAAGAGTGGCAAGAAGAAAGCCATTTCTGAAAGACATCCATAAAAAGTGTAGTTTAAAGTTTGCCACAAGCCACCTGGGAGACACACCAAACATGTGGAAGAAGGTGCTCTGGTCAGATGAAACCAATATTAAACTTTATGGCAACAATGCAAAACATTATGTTTGGCGTAAAAGCAACACAGCTCATCACCCTGAACACACCATCCCCACTGTCAAACATGGTGGTGGAAGCATCATGGTTTGGGCCTGCTTTTCTTCAGCAGGGACAAGGAAGATGGCTAAAATTGATGGGAAGATGGATGGAGCCAAATACAGGACCATTCTGGAAGAAAACCTGATGGAGTCTACAAAAGACCTGAGACTGGGACGGAAATGTGTCTTTCAACAAGACAATGATCCAAAACATAAAGCAAAATCTACAATGGAATAGTTCACAAATAAACATATCCAGGTGTTAGAATCCTACCCTCACCTATGGTCATGAAGGCTGGGTCATGACCGAAAGAACGGGATCCAGGGTACAAGCGGCCGAAATGGGTTTCCTCAGGAGGGTGGCGGGCGTCTCCCTTAGAGATAGGGTGAGAAGCTCAGTCATCCGTGTTGATCTCAGAGTAGAGCCGCTGCTCCTTTGCGTCGAAAGGAGCCAGTTGAGGTGGTTTGGGCATCTGGTAAGGATGCCCCCTGGCCGCCTCCCTAGGGAGGTGTTCCAGGCACGTCTAGCTGGGAGGAGGCCTCGGGGAAGACCCAGGACTAGGTGGCGAAATTATATCTCCAACCTGGCCTGGGAACGCCTCGGGATCCCCCAGTCGGAGCTGGTTAATGTGGCTCGGGAAAAGGACGTTTGGGGTCCCTTGCTGGAGCTGCTGTCCCCGCGACCCGATCACGGATAAGCGGATGAAGATGGATGGATGGATGGAGGTGTTAGAATGGCCAAGTCAAAGTCCAGACCTGAATCCAATCGAGAATGTGGAAAAAACTGAAAACTGCTGTTCACAAACGCTCTCCCTCCAACCTCACTGAGCTCGAGCTGTTTTGCAAGGAGGAATGGCCAAAATTTCAGTCTCTCAATGTGCAAAACTGATAGAGAAATACCCCAAGAAACTTACAGCTGTAATCGCAGCAAAATGTGGCGCTACAAAGTATTAACTTAAGGGGGCTGAATAATTTTGCACCCCCATTTAACACTGACATTTTTACTGTGTAGGCTAGTAGCTTCCTCGAGCGAAACATGCAGAAACAAGCACCAGGCTGGCAGTTTCTGGCACCAACTGCCAAAAGGTTCGCCATCTCTATACTTCTATCCACGACCAGCGCCATTTATTTTTTAGTCCTTTATCTATGGGTAGGACATCATCCCCAGTAGGGTTCGGCCGATACCACTTTTTTGGAACGAGTACAAGAACAGAATATTTCATTTTGAGTACTTGCTGATACGAGTACAGATACAAGTACTTTTAATAACTTTGCCAAATGTCACATATCAAGCTAAAATCTGCTATTTCTTAGATGTTGATCAGCCAATTCAAATACAGAAAAGTAAACGTTCCAACATATCCAGAAGAACATAATTTACATTGCAAGTCAAGAAAATGTAATACAAATGTCAATAGTTTATGTCTCCTTCCCTAATTAGCTAAAATGAAAGAAACACGTTTGTGAAAGCGAATGAAATAGCCGCATTGCAGACATGTGTGTAAAATGAGGATGTCTGTTTGAAGTGACTTTCTCAAAACAGGGATAATGACCTAATCATATAAATATTCTGTTAAGGTATTTGATTGTTTTATTATAATCGGTACGGAATTATCAGTGTTGGGCAAGCTACTTGTAAAATGTAGTGAGCTAAGCTACTAGTTACTCTACACTAAATGAAGCTTCACTACACTGAAGCTCCCCCCAGGGAAAATGTAGCAAGCTAAGCTACAAAAAAAATGGCAAAAGTAGTTTACTACATGTAAGCTATTTTTTTAGATTGAACAGACTTCATTCAAAGTCAATGCGATCTTTTAAAAGATTATTTAATGAATCATTTTGTTCTACTGCTTAATTCTATCTCTTATCTCATGATAGCACCATATTTGTTTCTATAATAGAGCTGATTTAAATGTTTCAATAATATAATATTAAACATCATTTAGGTGCTTTAATTAGTATGTATGTACAACACAATTGCATTAAAAATAGAACATTTTAGGAAACTGTAGCCTCTGTACTATAGAATATCCAACTCAACTCTTCATAATCTAACATCACCTAGTAACACAAATAACCTTATTTGCTAATAATTAACTTTTTGAATTGGCAAATGATGTATAAACAACACAATTCATATAAATCGCCAATTCTAACTGACTGTAGTGGCCTGAGCCGAAGTTAACATAGTGGCTTGGCTTTTTGGTGAGTAGACTCTGGCACTGTGTGGCAATGTCCCTGAAATGTCATACAAACTCCCTGCTGGATGGATTGTGCTCACCAAGTCTGGGTTTAGAATATCTTCCTCACTCTCTGCTGTGAGCAGGACCGTTTCTAAATATTGGACAGAGATTATTTAGACTCGTGGACTGGGAAGAAAGAATGGCCACAAACAACGAAAGGGAGGAGGTGGGAGGAGTTGAAAGCATCTCTAGACGACACTCTGCGCGACTTCACCTGCTAAATCTGTGTGATTTTGAATTGCGCAAAAGTGATTCACATGAACAAATCTTTTAGAGCAGTGATTCTGTACACCCATTTCAATTAAAAGACTTGTAAAAAAACAAATCGTTCAGGATTCGCACATCACTATTCGGCTACACATACAGGCTGTGCATGGCGGTGGCACGAGTCACTTACTGTTCCTTAACATCCTTAGCAGTTGTATTTCCGAGTTGAGCTAAAGATATACTCGTGAAAATGTTGCTTGTGTGGACGATACCGCACTACTTGATAAATAAAATAGCTTCACTACTATACAGCTATTTGATTCAGAAAACACTAACGCTACGGCCACGCTACTGAGAAATGTAATTAAACTAGAAACTGCGCTACTTGTAGCGACGCTACTGCCCATCACCGACAATTATAGCTGTACTATCACTGTAATCTATTGAACAAAATATTGACTACGCTACAGCCTACATCGTATTTCCTTTAACATATATTTCTTAATGTTAGTAGCCTATGTCAGAACTTCCACTATTTTGTTCACCCAGAAGTTTTGCAAACCAGCATTTGTCTTTCATTCCCAAAGATTTATTATTAATTAATGCGACGCTACAGCAGTGACTAACCTATAACTTGCAGCATTCATTCGGTCCTGTAAATAAATGTGCACATTTCCTTGAGGATTATATATGCACCTATAGTTTTACAAATATTAGGCTACATGAAAATACCAAAGAGAAAAGATATTTCGTATTTCGCCATTTGAACTCTACTGGAGAATTGCTATGGGGAGAGTTGATTCTTCAGTGTTTTTCAATAATAGGCATGCGTGACTCAGTCTTTGGAATGATATGCATTTTAGGCTGTGAATTTGTGTGCCACACATCACCTCATACTACAGGGAAGCATTATCCAATTTAAATCACTTTTCTTTCTTTTTTTTAAAGCTACACTGTGTATTTCTTTGAGTTGATTCTTAGCAAAAACCCCTTTGTTCTTTCACTAATATGTGCTCATTCATGTGTAATTACTTCCACCTAATTATCAAAGTATTTTCGTAAGTGTAGAATCTTCCATTCACAATCTATACAATGGTGCTGCTCGAATTGTGGCAGCCATGTTACGCCTCCATCTTTAAAATACATTAGCCAAAGAGGGACATACCTGCAAATTCAAGCTCGGCCATTCGCGCTTTTACACAAGTGGCACTGTGACGAATGCCAGGGGGAGATTACTCACGACTGCCGGGAAATTTCAAAGTCTGTTGAAGATGTAAGCTCATGCCTGTTCTCAAGGACATGTAATAGTATCGCTGGCTCAAGCTGTAAAGTAGGCAAGAACATTCGCCTGGCAACACAAACAGTGATTTTTCGTTTCAAAATAATAGCGCTCGTGGTTCATTGCAATAATCGTTGTTTATTCATTGCATAGGTAGTGTCCATGTTCATGTTTTGCTAAAATTAGTATTCTGTTTGAATAAAACAGACTCTAGCTATGGTTTTTCAAATGTAATCGTGTTTTCACATGAGACACTGACAATATTTTCAATCAAATTGTGTGTAAAACATATTTGTGTGTAAAACATATTACAACGTTGTTGCTGATGTTGCTTTTGTGTAGGAAAAGATTATATGAACATTATATCATATGGATCGCTTTTTTCATGTTTTTTACTATCAAGAAATAGGTTTATAGCTTTATAAGCGTGTCTATCAACAGAGGAACAAATAAGGTAGGATACTTCTCAGAGAAATGCACAACACAAACATTAACAAAGCAAACAAAAGTTGACAACACAATGACATTGGTGGAGGTTGTGATTAGATTAGATTCAACTAAACTAAACAAAACCATGGCAACAACATGTCTAATCATGACCAACAGCGGTCTTTTTGAGAACACTATACTGAGTAGGAAAGATGTTTCATTCATGAATGATACAATTGAATGAGTCACTAAAAAAGGAGTCATCCATTTTGGGAAGTTCTTTATGAAATCCTAAATTACCAGGTTAAGGGAGTTCATAAATAACCATTGACCATAAGAAGAAAAAAATGGATGGCCCTTCAAACTCAGTCTCCTGCATTGTGAATATATCACATCACTGACTAGGAACTTTAGTCTAGAGCTGTCACGACGCGTCAAGGTTATCGACATCATCGTTGATGTAAATACTTGGATTAGCCAAAGGTACCATCGACTTACCATAGTATACTGGTATGATGTAAAAATCTCACCCAAGGGCTTCAAATTAAGAGAGTATATCAAACAATGTCCTAACAATCTAGTGTTATGTAATATGTAAATCACAAATGCCTTTTAATAGCAGTACAACTGAAAAAGGTACAACAAAAAAGTGATACTTCCTCCACATTTAAGAGCGTTATGCTGCGCAACAGATTAGCCATAGATGGCCATAATTGTTATCTTAAAGTGCCAGAGAGGGAATAGTAGCCTACTGTACAACGCAGTATATAGATGGAAAACAGTTGTATTGCTGAACCATGTAACGACTGGAACAACAATACCAACTGGTAAATCTGATTGACTTAAATGTTTCAATGGAAATATAGCTGTATTCCAGCACTATGGATAGACTTTCGCGTTGATAATAACGAGTTGACTTCCTCTTTCAGAGACCAGCTTATAAAGCTGTACAACTGTATTTATTGCTATTTAAAAAACAAAAACTATTTATATGGGATAATGCTTCCCTGCAATTTGGGGTGCTTTGTTGCACACAAATTCACAGCCTAAAATGCATTACCAAAGACGGAGCCATGCGTGCCTATTATTGAAAAAAACTAGAATCACAATTCTCCAATAGACTTGAAATGGCGAAATATGATATCGTTTTTCTCATTGCTCATTTTTATGTAGCCTAATATTTGTAAAATTATAGGTACATAATATATTAGAATTATCAAGGAAGCACGCACATAAGTAAATGATCGAACAAACTTTGGCCTGTTCCTGTGTCTTCAAACCCGCTCACCCGTCTGTTTTGTCTCAGGCCACAGAGCGAGAAGGCTGCAAGTTATTATGGTAGTCACTGCATACTGTGGCGTTGCATGAATTAATAATAAACCTTCGGGAAGGAAAGACAAATTTCGGCAGTTTGCAACACTTCTGGGTGAACAAAAGAGTAACCAACGTTAAGAAATATACCTTAAAAGAAATACGGAGTAGACTATTTATATTTAGTTCAATAAATTACAATGATAGTACAGGTACAATTGTGTACCGATTATAATAAAACAATCAAATACCTTAACAGAATATTATACAGTGTTTCCTCTAGGATTTTTTTCAGCAGCGGGGGCAGGACCCCCCCCCCCAAAGGAATAGTCACACTACACAAAGCAAACAAACTTATTTATTTACAATCACTTTCAGGCATTACACTGACCCACAATTGGTTTGCTTGGTTGTTGTCTCTCTCCACTCTCCTGTCTCCCTCCACTCTCCTGTCTCCCTCCACTCTCCTGTCTCCCTCCACTCTCCTGTCTCCCTCCACTCTCCTGTCTCCCTCCACTCTCCTGTCTCCCTCCACTCTCCTGTCTCCCTCCACTCTCCTGTCTCCCTCCACCTCCCTGTCTCCAATATTGCCCAGCCCTAAGACACATGTACAGAGGTAAATATTGTGCATTCCAAACTAAGTGTGGCTGAGTTCACAAATTTTGTGAAGTTCCTGATTAAGAACAAAATGACCAATAGCGAGAGTTCATTAGTAACCAGTGATCTATGATATGAATAGAAATAATATGAAATTATTAATTAACTAGTTAGTTATTAACACCCTTACCTGGTTACTTAGGTTTTATTTAGGAACTTCAAAAAATGGGTAAACCCAGACGCAATTGGTTGGTAAAGCACAACATTTACTGCAGTATATGTGTCCTAGGATTGGGTAATATGAACTAAATATATTATCAGTCAGGATAATTTGACATCTTTTTTTATTTGTGATTTTTTACAGATTTTTTTCCCTTCCAATTCATTCTCTAATTCTGCCTTGACGGCAGCTTCGCAACTCCTTGTACAAATTGGTGGAATGACAAGGGGTGCGCTGCACACATGGTTCACCCAACCACATGTCGCCACAGCCACCGGTTATTGTCGCACTGTTCATCCAACACAGAAGCCTTTAGTCGGATCATGCACAGAATGATTACGTTCACCAACTATACTTCTGCGATTGAATTTACAGGTGCCTTTAAACTATGTGGAATAATATATAAGTGTATCACAATAGTTTAAACAACCTTTTCATGGAATTCAAAGAATTTAGAAGTAGAAAATATAATGACTACATTTAAGACTATTTTATATGTACTACATTTAAATTTCATATTAGTAATTTTTCGTAATCAACGACAACGACAGGGATGATTTATAACAAGAAAGCATCTGACTACTCGAAGGTTTGAAAAAGGGTTTGAGAAACACTGGATTAAATGATCACATTATTTTGGGTCCTGCACTAATGCGTACAACATTTTGATTGGTTAAAAAGACGACATCGGTATTGCCAAACACAGGGGGAAAAGGAACTGCATATCACAGACATGGATTTTAACTTGAGATAAGCAAAAATTTAAAGCAGGGGAGGGACAAATATTACGGGCAAACATTTTAATACAAGAGTATTAATTTAAATGGCAAAATTAAGCACTGGCCCGAACGGGAAAGTGACTATATTTGTTTACTGGCCCACCGTTAGTTCTGGCTGGCCATCGTTAATGTTGAACCCTGCCCCCCCCTCGATAAAATATGTTCCTTGGAAGATATTTTAACAAACTCATCTGAAAATGCAATCAGGAATATTTTAATACATATGCTAGTTTGTATAAACAGTGGTGGCATTTATTTTATTTAAGTAAAGTTTGGCGATATGATTCACTGGGCTCTATTTAATGTGTGTTCACTTCCCGCCCGCAACGAGTGTATCCACCCCCGCCCGGTCCTGCAAACGTTCAGTCACAGCTTGTACTGAAGAATATTACACAAATGTTAGGGCTATACGTTCAGAATACACTAACTAGCTATTCATTCCGCATGGAAATTATGTTTTTCAGAAATGTAGCTATCCATCAACATGTAAACTTTAGTTATAGATGAAAAAATAACTGTCAATATTCTGTAGATAGCCTACCTCAAAAGTTTAATAAAACGCTGTTAAACAGTGCTCATCTAGACATCCCCCTGATTGGTTGCTTGTCCTGTCTGTCAAAGTTGTTGGCTCTACAGAACTGAAACTTAATTGCCAGTAAAAAGTAATGAATAGCCTACTGAATGAAAAGCCATAGCGAAATGGTTATGACAGATTAGTTCGACCAACTTTTAGAATCAGGCACGTGTCCTGTGTTAGCAAACTGTAGTATACTAAGCAGATTGAGGAATGGAATCATACTGGACGAGGGTGTGTCGCGTGTCCCTTTGTTGTTGTTGCAGCGAACAGCTGATCAACACACACACATTTTAAGAGATTGTTATATTGGAATACTTTTGGAATACTTCTACCATTATAGAATTCAAAATAAGAAAAAGAGGAACTCTTGCAAGGAGTTTAAGTGTCATATAACGCCTTCTTTCATAGAAAGATAATACAGGTAAGCTTAATTTTCCGGTAACATCGTTGTATTCATGTCTCTTATGGGGGTCGCGGGCACTTGTGATGAGTCTGGTGGGTCGCGAGTCCAAAAGGTTGAGATCCATTGATGTAAAGCACAACACAACAAATAACTAGGGAATGGTATAGACGTCTTTATGGTAATCCTCAATCCATATATGCTATCTGCTGTGATGTAATCGAAGGCATATAGCCTATAGTCCAATTATGTTCATTTGACGACTCCATCCTTGTTGTTAGCTAGTTAAATACCGGGACCCGCGGCACATTTTTTGACCGCCCACTCCCGCCCACAGCAAAGTTAAAAACAAAGTTAAAATCGCCCGCTCCCACAAGATTTGTGTTGGGTCCCGTGGATCTCAATCCCAATGCAGTCCTCTACCTGCCGGTAACAATAAATCTTAAATCGACCGTTCTTGCTGTCTTTCTCTTTTGTCTCTCCCTGCCTCTCCTTGGATGTGTGTTGCCAGTGTTGATGAGCTCTGGTGTCGCTGAAAGATTTTCGCCAACGTCTTCACTATCGTTTCAAAATATAAGCCTGAGCAGAGTCGTATAAAAGCAGCGGAGGCGATAATTACAGAATGTACATAGCGGAAACATTGGAATGCGTTCTCTGACTGAGGGTGATCAGCGCAATAATTCAACTGAATTTTTGGATTTGATTAGAAAGCAATGACTTTTAATTATATTTGCAAAGAAGTTATATAGTTTCATTATATTAAGGAACACTTCTAAATGTGTTAATCTTATCTTCTATTTTGCCTGCAGCATTTTTACGTGCGCATGATAGACTGTGCATAATTAAGTCTGTACACAGTGTGTGACTCCAGCTTTGTACCTGGAGCTGTGTACGGCTTGTAACCACAGCGGAAATCGCTGTGCTCTAGCCATGTCTCGTTAAAAGTACACTTTCCCATTTTCCACATAGGCCTAGCCGAACTTTAACAAACTCTGAGGAGATGCAGATGTATTTCGCGGGCAGGTATTGTATTGCATTTTTCACAGGATTTGTAGTTTTATCACCACGTACGTATCAACTTCAATATCCCCAGAAAGAACTACAACACACCGAATCAACGTTCTGAGGGCAGCGTTCTGCTGGTTTTGTTAGTGTTGCACCTTAAAAAATGTCCGTGTGCAACGCAAAATGTACTTTTGTTCCTAATTAACAACGTCAATATGAATGACTCCGCTTTGTAGGCTACGACTCGATATTTTCTCTTTCTGCGGCCAGCGTTTCTGGAAATGAACAAGGGTAAAGCCATTTTTAACACCTGACTATATTAAATTTAAGACCTCGGATGAAAATCTGGCCATTTTTAAGACGTTTTAAGGCCTTTAATTTAACATTCAGAATTTCTGACTTTTTAAGACTTTTTAAGACCCCGCGGGGACCCTGTGTTTGTCTGTGCCTGGCTCTTTCTACTAGTGACTGGTTTGCTTCAGTACTTGGCCACTGACCTGCTCCGGCTGCGCTGTCACCTGCCTGGACCTGCGCCGGAGGCTTTCACCTTCACCCAGACATCAACTTCCAGCCCCGCCGGAGATACATCCACCAAGGGTCCCGTCAGAATTTCCACCACAACAACTCAACAGCAATAAAGTCCATCTGGGCCAGATCTCATCACCCTCCACGCTTTACCAACCAGGCTATCAACCACAGTGCGTTAGCCCGCCTAGCTCGGCCAGCTAGCACCACCACCAGCTGCGACAACACCTCACTCAACTTCGCTCTGCTCAACATCTGCTCACTGACAGGCAAGGGACATCTCATCCAGGACCTCATCTCCGATCGTAAGCTAAACTTTCTTTGTTTAACGGAGACATGGCAAGAGCCCAACAACTTTTTCAGCTGAATGAATCCACTCGTAGTGGGATTGTTTACACCTGTCAAACCAGTCGCGCCGGGAAGAGGAGGTCTCGCGATAATTTACCGCGAGAAGTGGAAAGTCTCGTCCGTATCTGTGCCTGTCTCCAGCTCATTTGAATCTGCTGTCTGCAAGTTGTCTGGTCCCATTCCAGTCATCATTGCTACTGTCTACCGCCCCCCTAAAACGCCCCCCTAAAATTACATTTTTAAATGACTTTGCTGCCTTTCTAACCCACTTATCCTCTCTTTCACCAAACATATTACTGCTGGGCGATTTCAATAACCACATGGACAATATCAATCTGCCTCTCACCAAATACTTCACCTCCTGCTTAGAGAGTTTTGGATGTCAGCAACATACCACTTTCCGCACACACTACAAAGGACATATTCTGGACTTAATCTGCTGTTCTGGTGTCTCCCCTTTTGATATTATAGCAGATGAACTCCCCATAACTGACCACTTTCTCCTCTCATTTACAGTGAAACCCACTCTCTCCATGTCTAAAGTACCATGCCTTATTTCATTTCAGAATATAAAGAACATTAACCCCGCCACTCTCACTTCAAGTATCCACTCCTTCGGCCTCCCTGACACTCACAATCTATCCACCCCCGATGATCTGGTCTGTCATTACAACACTGGACTCCATAATATTCTTAATTCCTTTGCTCAGTTAAAAACTAGATCTGTTTCTTTTTCCATTTCCACCCCTTGGTTCACCCCCTATCTTAATGTCATGAAAGCCAAAGGTCAGCAAATTGAGCATCTGCATAGAAAAACTGGTCTTACTATCACCAAAAAATGTATAGTCATCACATCTTACGTTATAAGGATTCCATTTCTAGCACCAAAACCCACTATTACTCCAATATAGGGATGGGACGGTATGAAAATTTCATATCACGATTATAGTGACCAAAGTTATCACGGTTATCAATATTATCACGGTTTTGTTAAAATTAGATGGAAATGTAAAAAAACGGATACACACACACTGAAAACATTTCAACAAGTTTTATACTTGGAAATCAACAAACTACAAATACAATTAGCAGCTCTAAGCACTTTATTTTACTATAGTCTACCATTTAGTACTAAAGCCTACTATCCGATGTGATATCATTATGAATTCCCCATAAATTGATGACTGATAATCTTGTTAGAATTAGGGAATAGCTTTAACATCTGCTGAAGTAAACGAAAGGGCTAGTTAACAGGATGATTTTTCACCTATGCTCTGAATTTGACTCTGTAATGGCATATT
>JACXGM010033158.1:0-12381 GCA_016801145.1 Umbra pygmaea | reverse complement strand
GGACCGATGGCTCCTGTCCCTTACTGTCCCCAAGAAGGAGAGGAGTGAAGATGTCCGCCCTTCTCCCAGATGTCAGCAGCTGCTTGTAATCCCTGGCCCTTTAGCATAAGAATCAGTTTCCCCACCTTATCGACCCCAGCCAGGATGATGATGGTTTTCATCCATTCGGTGGAGGAGCAGACAACAGTTAGCTGGGGTGATTGGGTGAGGCACAGCTGGCTGCTTCATTGCTGCTTTGGTGAGGGAAGAAGAAGAAGAAGTTTTACACAGGAGGGTGTCTATGTTTGAAAAGAAATCTCCTCCAGGGGTTCCAATGGCGTCCACTCCAACTTGCTGCTTCGTTATACATGCGTTTCTTTTTGTCACGGTGAGCTGAGGACGAAGGATGTGAAGCAAGTGCAGAGTTGGTATTTTAAATAATAAAGAATCAACAAAAAAACAGTCAGCACCTCAGACATGAAAGTATAAGGCAACAATGAATGACACTGACAACAGGGCAGTGGCTCAATATATACACTCCTAAAGAGGATAAAGGTGAACAGGTGCGTAGATTAATGAGGAGATAATGGCATAATAAGTCCATATATGGCTATGCAGGTGATGTGGATGACTGGCCACATGTAGGAGCAAACACTTCTCGCTGACCAAGAAGCAGATAGTATCACAATATTTACACTGGAAAATGTTCAATGACAGTACCTGCACTGGCTACTGCCCCAGCTACAGTACCTATCTCACATAGCCAAACAGGAACACAACACTTTACTGGAAATTACTTGTTGTTTAATTGCCCTGTCAGTAGGCAACTGTAGGTCAGAGAATCCACAAAGCCTTGAAGCATCGATTACTGTTAATATAACAAAACAATAACTTTAGCCTGATGTTAGCTCTCATTGAAATACCAGCCACAGCAGGTCTTCCAGTCATTTTTAAATGTAATTAACCTTTATTTACACATTGCAAACAAGCTGGGACCATGGTTGATTTTACTGTTATGGTCTGTATTACAGCAATATAAAAACACCAGTAGCAATAAAGAAGAAATACAGAGAAATTTAAAACAGAAGAAAAAGTACAAAAATATGATAAAAACATTTGTAAGAAGCACACACAATAAGAAAAGCATTCACGGTTAATTGTAACAAAAACAGATGTGAAGTGCCTGACAGGAAGCAATTTTTGGCTGATTCATATAATGAATCTCATTTAAAAGAACATCTGACTGAAAATAACTATTTAATTTATATAATGTCTAAATTCGTAAAATGTACTTCCATTTTATGCATTCTATATCAACATAGCGTGGAAGAAAAGTGCAGGTAAAACCAAGGAGGGCGTGCGGTCTTTAGAAAACACCCCACCCCCCTCTTGACATGTAAGATGTTTCTGTTCGTTTGAATGAATCACTCAAACGTCTTGTGGCCGTCATCTCTGATGAGGACAGCATCACAATTATCACCAGGATGGCATAATTCGATGTAATTTGCTCAAAAAAACGTGTCGTGAAATGTTTCATCATCCACCATACGTAAAACCTCTTAGTGACATTTTAATGTACAGTGGTGATTTTGTCTGGGATTTCATTATTCTAAAAGACTGTGTGATGGAAGAATTGTTACTTTAGGTTGTTGTGTTCTGTATAAACTTGTGAAAAAGAACTTCTTCTGTGGTGAATAACAAACTACTATATTCCATTCAGCAAGAGGTCAGCTGATTAGTATGGTTTATTCAAGAACATCTCAGTGCAATGTTTATTAATTAAATCCGTATCATTCCCCTGTTCCTAGCTCTCTGTGAACACTGCATGCTAACAGCCTGCCTGGCTGCTATTCTCATTAGATCCAGGCCAGTCAATTACATGGTGTAAGCAGAGCTACAAGCTGACCCCACCGGAGACAGCTTACGAGGCAACCAGGTAGACTAGACTGTAGCGAGATATTGATGGAATGGACCTAGAGTGACTTGTTTCAAAAACATTCTTCAACTAATTAATAGATATATGATGGAAATTAAATAGTTTTTTTATAACATTTGGAATGAATTTGAGATTTGTAATATGAATTAGAGTAACCTTGTCTGTACTCATAAATTTAATTAATGCACTGCCTACATGATGTCCGTTTTCATATACTGTCTCTGAATTTCAAATTGAATGGTCAAGTCAATGCTCATGATAGGGTAAGGTGGGGTAACTATCTCCCCTTATAGAACAATGTTTAATTTAAGTTTGGAAAAAAGAATTATGTGGATCATGGCCATGCTTAGGCGAATGAATTATGACTGGAATTTAATGGCTAGAGTTTACACTTGTAATAACTACAAGTTATTAGATTAAATAGATTTTTTTACAAAATGGGCGGGCTACTTACTCCATGAGCAAGGCTATAAGTACTGCCGCAGACTCAGCCTTCCTCCTCCTACCTCTAACTTCCTCTTCCTTGCTTTTCCTCCAAGTAAGATTGCTAGTTAGCATAACTAGCTAGTACTAACCAGGCTTGTAATTGTCTAAATGACAGCTAGAAACACATCCATTACCATAAATGTATAACTATCCACTGGGGGCTAGTTACCCCATAGCAGGGGGGCAGTTGCCCCCAGCACACTCTAACATATTACCCCCTTAATGAATTTATCAAAATTTATATCACTAGACCAGTGGATTATTATTTATCTGGAAGAACACTCCAGACCACTAACCAGCTGAAAATCGTTGTGCCACTCTAAGCTGCCCAAAAACAATGAAAGTAATGTAATCAGTATTGTAGCTGTATAAAAAAACACTAACTAAAATAATAAATAATTATAATAAATAAATAATCATTAGTTACACCAGCAAATTTCAAATACGCAGGCACTTCCCTATTTACGCACACACTTTCCTATATACGTACACATTTTCCGATTACTCACGCTTAGACTTTTGTGACTAATATTACAAAATTATTTGTAGTTGTACAGACTGTGGGGTACGTTTCACTGCATTTGCAAGCGGTGAACACAACGAAGGCTCTGATTGGCAGCGCATCATTTTTCTGATGAGTTTGATAGTTTGATGATATACAAAGCAAAAATGTAACAGTATTCTTAGGATTGTAAGAAAATCCATATGTAAAACATGAAACGTATGAGTAAAATTAGATCTATGAATGTACAAATAACATGTTACGTTTATCGAGTAATATCTGTGTCTTGTTAAAGGAGGTATTTTGGTAAAAGGAGGTACAGTATAATGCTCGTTTTTAAGTTAAAGTCTATTTTATGTACACAACGGAACCCAATGGGACCACAAAAGCAGGTGTTTTAAATAAATATTTTGGACAGGTTTTGGGCTTCATTCCCAATTCCCTTTCCCAACAGAAAAACTCATTACTCTGCCCTTTCATGTTAAAAAGCCATGCAGATGTTTGTTGCAGACAGTATTTATTGCTGTTCTGTGATGTAAAATCTGCTATATTTTATGAGCATTATGAACTTCAACATTTGTTACTTCTGAAATATTCCATATTAATTGTGGTTCCCTGCTATTTCGATGTGGCAGATAAGTAGGCTACTTATACAGTATATTATATGCTACAGACATTTTAAATAGAAATAAATACTAATAGCCCTGCAATGAGGAAGATGAAGTAAGGGGAGGTGGATAAACCTCCATAGTTCTGTTTACACGTGTGGTGCCATAATAAACTCTATGTCATATGTATGTACTACCTGAATACTTTACTATTGTTGGAGCGTGATATTGTAAAACTAGACTTGAACAAGACACAAATATTTATCCATAAACGTATTGTAACATGATGTTTGTACATTCCTACTGTAGGTCTAATTTTACTCGTACATTTCATGTTTTACATATGGAATTTGTGTGATTCTATGAATACGTATGTTTACGTTCGCCTGGTATATCATTCCATACTCATTGGTCAGAAAAAAAATGCCCTGCCAATCAGAGCACTTGTTTGGTTAACCAATTGCAAATTAAACAAACATATTGCCACAGACTATGATTTACAAGTACAAATAATTTTGTCACTGTTTTGGCAGTGTGTGCATAGATGGTAAACTGCGTACATAAATAGAAAAGTGTGTGCATATTTAAAATCTCCATGTGTAACTAATGATTGTTTCAATTTGTTTGGACATTCTTATTACAACTACAAAACTGATTACACACTTGTAAATTGTGTCTATGAGTGTGCAAATCTTTTTAACAGCTACAAAACTTATTACACTGTTTTACTTTTATAAAAAACATTCAGTTACATCACAGAATTTTTTTTATACATCTAGATGCGTTCGTTTGATATTTATTTGTCCCATTTTATTCTACTATCGACTCGATTCAAATATTGACTTAGGATAAAATTAAAATTTTCTAATTTCCAAAATGTTGCAGTGACATGAATGTTTTTGGGCAATTTACGGTGGCCGAGTTGGGAGTTACCGAACGCGCTGAGGTGTATTACATTTAGTGACCGTCGTGTCGGAAACATGACTGGAACCATGATTTTGAGCTGTTTAGGGGTCTGGAGTCAGAGGCGTCATGCCCATTGAAACTGGCACGTGCCCCCTCAGATTTTTTAGCCAAGTGGATTTTCCTTTTAATATCTGTATGTGTGGGCACATGTTTCCGTGTGTTGTGCACACTGTGCCCCCTTAAAAAATAGGTGCATGACGCTTCTGGCTGGAGTGTACCTTTAAGGTTTTCCTAATTGTGCACTAAAAATAAATATCTAACTTCACTGAAATATATTGTCAATTATTATAAAAATTGATTTTTGATCAATTTACCTTAAAATCATTTTGTGGGAATATCTACAAAAGTTGTGATTAGACAAAGGGCAATTTTAGTTGTGCATGATCAGTGCCAGCCAGGGAAATTGGGGATACATTTGGTGACATGTTGTTGGCATTATGTGAAATCAAGTGGGGGCAGTTACCCCTGGGGGTTAGTTACCCCAAAATACTATCAACAAAAGTGATATTGTGTTACAATTTGTATCCACATATCATATGAATGTCTAATTTGATAGTGCTATCATAGTATAAGTATTAATTAGCCTACCTAAAAGATGTAATGACTGTTGTAGAACTAATGTTCTGTACATTTGCTGGAATGGTAACCATAGTTTCTTCCAACTGGGAGGGGCGGAGGGGTTGCTGACATATTTCAAATATAAAAAGGAGGTCTTGGAATGGGAAACCAAGGTGGGACACTCATAACAGCAGGACAGACTGAAAGGGAGCCTGGTGACACAGTGTGTCGGTGCTCTCGACTGAGGAACTGACTGGCATGGCTGATATGCCATAGCTGCAGTGACAGAAGTCTCCCTTCCAAACTGCCAGTTGTGTTCCCTGGCATTATAGCATGGTCCATCTCTCGACTCTATCAAAACCCCCTAGACACAAATCCTGCTTTCCTCTGTTCCCCCCCCCCCCGACTTTGTCTTCTACTTTACTTCGTATATCTCCTTCATGAGCTCCCCGTCGTCTGATGTAAATGTATGGGGTGAGTCGCTAATATATTTCTATGACCGTCTTATAATTTCGACTTAATATCCCTTTCACTTCATCACAAGTAATTTAAGCAAACTCTTCTCCGACCGTTTCGGCGTATTCCTCCGTTGCTTGAGTAAGTTGTGTCGGGGTCGGGGTACAGTACACTGTGCATTGTGTTCCTTTTGGTTTGATCCGATCCTCCCCTGCTCCTGAGCTCCGTGATGGTAGTTTCTTGTTATGAGAAGGTCAAATTACTCTGCAGTGTCTGACACTAGTCCTATTTTAGAATATGATGCTGATAGACGACTGATGAAGAATTAAGAAGCGGCCGTATTCTGTTAAACACCGACTAAGCATCTTTGCAAACCAGTGAACTGGGTCTTCAAATCTGAAAGTAAGTTACGGCGAGTTTGTTGTTTTATGTAACGTGGTGACTCGTAGGATTGCCTGTAATGTTTTTGAAACTATGTGGGCTACCGGCTTTTGTTTTGTTGATTGTCGTTATTAGCCTAACTAACATTAATTCACGAAATTAATGTATGATTATGCATTGTCTATGACGTGTTTGTTAAACATATCTAACAACGCTTGCAAAGCTCTTCTTGTAATTGATATTCACACGCCATAGTTGGTACCCAAAAAAATCGTGTTCATGCCAGTGTTTTCCCTATGTTTTTTAAGCATTAGTGGAAAAAGCAGAGAGTCATAAATGATAACCATTTGTATAGGCCATCACCAGAGATTGAGTTCCAGACTCAGGAAATGCAATCTACTTTAATTTGCCTAACTGCAGTTCTATGCAAATGAAAACTTTTCAAATGCAATTCAAAGACAGTAGAAACAATCAAAATGACCACTTTGGCTGCTTTTTTATTCACTCAAGTCAATCTACAAAAACATAGCCTAGGAGCTATACTATTGAACTGTTTTCCAGTTACTGTGCTAATCATAGCAATTGTGCTATAACTATTTAGAAACTTACAAAGAACTGCTTGAAATGACAACTGGCATCCACGAGCTCATTCACCATAGTTAAGGAGAACTTAACTGACAAGAAATCTCACACTTCTATGTAAACCATAAAATGATATGTGGGAATCACGGATTTGTGTATAATTCCAAATAGTTTGTAAACTATCCAATTATTTAAGGACAGCTGATAAGAAATGAGGAAATGTAATGCTATTACACAAAGGCTGCATGTGATAAAACATTCAAAATGATAAGCAGTTGTAGTATCTGCCTGTTATTTGTTTTAATATATGTTTAAGTGAGAGACTGGATAGAGAAGATCCATGCTCAGCATTAGAAAGCATCACATAGGGAATAGGACGAGTGATGTCTGTACATGACTCATCACTGTCTCCTTGCCTACCTGGCTGTCTTCATGTGTCTGCCTCTCGCTCTTCCACATTACCTCAACAACAACTTTGGCCATCTGGCATACCACTCTTTAGAAATAATATGCATGGTATCCTGTACAGTATGTATGTTTTGCAGTCATTTGTTATTAATTTTCTATTTTTAGCCCAAGCTATGGTATTTCCCCTGTTCCAGTCAAGACAAGCCCTACTGACAGGGCAAACCTTGGTGACAGTTATATTTTCTGTACATAGAATGTCTTTTTCCGACAGTACACTATATACCGGTATGTAAATTAAGGCGCTATTTGGGATCCAAAACACTAAATGCTGCCTGTTGCCCACGGATTATGGCAAATAATACCCACAGGAAAACGCTCATGCAGGATTTCAAAGTTATATACTTAGTAAATTTATTTATTTATGATTAATTTATAGCTGACTCTATGTATTATGAATGCATGAAAATACTAAGCATGAATTATATATATAATTTAAAATACTAAGCATATAACTTATAATATCCTATGTGTGCATTTCCCTGCGGATATATTTAGCATTACCCTGTTTGAAAACATAATAGCCTACATGTTCCTTTTTTGTTCTTGGGAGTAAGGACATTATTGAGGGTTCCTAGGCTGTATTTTTTATCTAAATTCCATGACAAAGACACATCGATGTTGAAAAACGTTCCCCATATTCTGCACCAATCTGAAGCCGTGAGACCTCCATTAAACCACCCAAAGTAGGACAAGCTGAACATGTCTGTCAGGCCCAGGTCTGTTTAGTCTATATTGTCCAAAAGACATTGTGGGTGCTAGAGTTTAGTGTAGCTGTCTAAGCCCCCAACTCTTAACCGTATTTAAACGCCGGAAACAGAGGTTAGGTCCCTTGGCTGCTGTCTATTTGCACACTTTGACTCTGTCTCCCCCCAACACGCCTCTCTCAATAACCTTTACCTACGCTTTCTAATGTAAAATACTCTTATAAAAAGTACTCCCTCAAATACTCTTAAACAAAAAAGTATTGTTACATTTTCACATAGCGTAGTGTCCTTTGTAGCACAACTACATCACAGTGGCCAGGGTTTGTTCCTGGTCACGGCATTTCCAACTATTCCTGGAGCTCGAGCATGGTACAAAAAATAGTTCCAGTGCTGCCCGGGCTAAGCAATAGATGGTTGGTCTAGCGTGCATTGCCACGTTGCTCTCCAGTGACTTACTGTGTGCAGATTGGGCACCTGGGAGTTTAGTCACTCAAGTGTATTTGGTGAAGGTTTAATTCCTTCCTTGCATGTGCTAACTTGGGGCTTCTGTGGTGAACGAGAAGTGTAAAATAAGAAACTAACCACTCAGTGTCATGTGCATGAAGGAAGCATGTGAGCGTCCTCGACCATCCGGCACCTGCTGAAGAGCTGTAGAATGATCAGTGTCAGTGGACAATTGGGAGGGGAGGAAAATTGGTAAAAACTAAGACATTGTGCCATTCAAACTGTAAGATGTTCTGCTTATTCATTGTCATTTAGTGTCTGTAAACCAAATGAATCACCACCTATATTTTATGTGATATTCAATGCTCAGAGCTAATTATTGAGCTAATATCAACTAGGAACTAATTGCCAGTACATGCGTGCTTAAAGGACAGCACTTTTTATAACCAATCAGTAACATTTATTTTATGAAGCCCTTTTTACAGTAGCAGTTGTCATTTATATTTAATTCCATTAAATGCCTTTTTGAAGTGGAGACTTACCTTTACCAGAGTCTATAGGAAATTGCATGAAATCTGGTCATAATAGACAAAGAACTTGTCTATTAGAAAGGGCACATAGCTTTTCCCACCCATTTTATACACATTTTGGCATGTTGTCGGATTCATATTCACTGCCGAGATGTAGAACTCTGTTTCATTTCATGTGCTGTCTAATAAAATGGTGTATGCTACATCATCGGTAAATAAACAAAACAAAGACTGGAGATGTAGTAACAAATATGCAAAGTGGATGGGGGAAGAGGAGTGTAAGCATACAATAAACACTCCTGAATATTCATATCAGTCGATAAAATTCTATATTGTGTATTTGGGCAAATTAAATAGTTTTTTGAATAATACAAAAGATGTAGTAGCTATAGCAAGCTTCGGTCACAGGCTGTGAACATGAAATTAGAGAAGCAATTTTACACCACAAACAAACTGTGCATGGATAAGTATTAGTCTCTCTTTTGTAAGATTCTTCAACCTGGGTCCAATATTGGTAACTGTTTGGACTTTAATAATTGATCTGGCTAGATGTCGCAACATTGCTGGCCAAAATGAATTAGACCTGCATGGTTCTTCATTGAAGATTGTTAACTTTACAGCATCATTTTGGACAAGCAGTTTATGTGTTTGTTTTTGGTACTGTTTGGTACTGTAAATTTTGTATCTGATACCAATTTTGGTTCGAGTGAAGACCGATGCTGATAACAACTTATGTGATGTTGTTTCTGTTGCTTAAAACCAGCCAGGTGCAAGGACTTAAATACTGTGCTCCCTTAACTATTTTGACTGTTTAGACTGATAATTGTTACAAAGGCTTAAAGTTATGCAAGTCATGGAACATAACAGGCGTTAGTAGGAAATATGGTTATTTTGGTGAATAACTACCTCCTGTTTCTCAATCGGCATCAATTATCCAAACAACTTGTAGAATTTGGCATCTGTGAGAATGTCACAACGTGCAATTGCTCTTTCATTGACCAGCTTACAAAAGCTGTACAAACTGTATTTCTTTGCCTCCCATGTGGCTCATTGGTTTAAGTCGCTACCTTGCAGGACAACTGATTTGAATCCTGGTTGTGGTTTTCCGACTATGCTCCGGCAGGTCTGCACGATGCTAATTGGTAGTGTGGCCCAGGGTAGACTGGTAAGTAGTCTGACACAATTTCTTGTCACAATTTCTGTTTTATAAACTCAGCAAAAAATGAAGTGTCCCTTTTTAGGACATACAGTTTGTACAGCTTTTGTAAGCTGGTCACTGAAAGAGCAAGTAGTGCCATTTTGAAAGATCAGAATAACTTTACAGATCTTGGTAGTAACGGGTTTAATAATGTCTTCTGTGCTTGTTCAATGAACTATAAACAGTTAATGAACATGCACCTGTGGAATGGTCGTTAAGACACGTAACACTTGAGATGGTGGGCAATTATAGCCACAGTTATGAAAATGTAGGACACTAAAGAGACCTTCCTACAGACTCTGAAAAACACCAAAAGAAAGATACCCAGGGTCCCTGATCATCTGCGTGAACATGCATCAGGCATACTGCAAGGAGCCATGAGGACTGCAGATGTGGCCTGAGAAATAAATTGCAATGTCCATACGTTGAGACACCTAAGACAGCGCTACAAGGAGACAGGAAGGACAGCTGATCGTCTTCGTAGTGGCAGACCACGTGTAACAGGATGGGTACATCTGATCATCACACCTGCGGGACCGGTACAGGATGATGACGACTGCCGGAGTAACGCCAGGAATGCACAGTCCCTCCATCTGTGCTCAGACTGTCCGTAATAGGCTGAGAGAGGCTGGATTAAGGGCTTGTAGGCCTGTTGTAAGGCAGGTCCTCACCAGACATCACCCCCGGAAACAACGTTGCTTATGGAAACAAACCCGCCCTCGCTGGACCAGACAGGACTGGCAAAAAGGGCTCTTCACTGACGAGTCAGTTTTGTCTCACCAGGGGTGTTCAGACTCGTGTGAATCATCGGAGTAATGAGCGTTACATGGAGGCCTGTACTCTGGAGAAGGATCGTTTTGGAGGTAGAGGGTCATGGTCTGGGGCGGTGTGTCACAGCATCATCGGACTGAGCTTGTTGTCAACGCTGTGCATGACAGGGAAGACATCCTCCCTCATGAGGTACCCTTCCTGCAGGCTCATCCTGACATGACAATGCTACCAGCCATAATGCTAGTTCTGTGTGTGATTTTCTGCAAGCTGGGAATGTCAGTGTTCTGCCATGGACAGCGAAGGGCCCAGATCTCATTCCCATTGAGCACATCTGGGACCTGTTGGATCGTAGGGTGGGGGCTAGGGCCGTTCCCACCTGTGTGAAGTTGGCGCTCCATAAAACGAAATAATCTCCAAAACGATACCGTTTGTGCTGATTTGTGCCGCAAAAATTAACGTTTGTGCTGCTTTGGTGTTTGAGATATTGAACATTATTTTTTGGTTATGTTACGTCACTCTCCACCCCATGTCGTTCAAATTGCTCCAAACCGGTGTCATTCGTTTGTGCTCGGTTTGTGCCATTACGAAGAACATTGTATCTTTTTCCCCTCAGAAATAACACAGGGATTTTGTGCCGTAGAAAGCACCACCATAAATTATTCCATCCATCTCATCTACAAACCCGTCTGGTTCGTTTCTGCTCGCAAAGGCCGCTGCTGTCATTATTCTTTTCTTCTTTAGATATGGGAATGTTTTATTAGATTTGTGCTACATAGTGACATTCGGTCTGTAAATAATCACCAATGCACTATGATATTTAATGTACTGTCAATACTCTGGCTGTAGACTACGTGTGAATGATGCTTTAATTTTGTCCAATAAAAAAAGAAATTAGGTACTGTATTAAGTTCTGAATTCTTTCGATAGCTTACAGAAATTTTAAAAGTTTATCTGCCTTCTTAAAAACATTTGTTTACCCTAAGCATTGGATAGTGGGAAAACAAAATAGGAAAAGACATCTGGCTGTGAAAAAAGGTAAGCATGTGCTCTGAGATAAAATACTAAAAAAGTACTAAAATCATGTGTGCAGGTCAATACAATTTACAGTATAAATTGAACAAATAGGAAATTGACAGCCACAAAGATGTGAAACTTTTTATTAATTTTGGGCAATCAGGTAAATGATCCTCCATTGGTCACATTAATAAGATAGACCTATGACATTCCAGTCCAATATTACGGCAGTTCGTGGTATAGTCACAAAATATGAATCTATTGATTTGTGTACACGGACACGATTTTCTTGTTTTTTCGTGTCTCTCAGCACAGTTCCAAACTAATGTATTTCAATTAGAAGCATGATGATGTAACATGTAAGTAGCGTAGGTTTTTGCAGGTTGGTGAACTGGGAATGGTTTTCGGGTGTATAAATGCGCGACTTTCATACCAGTGTTCACAAGTTCAAATCCAGATGGACACTGTGGGTTTTCTGTTCTTCATTGCCGCGTCATGCAGACATGCAATTTTTACTTACTATCATTACATTTACAACATTTACAACTATCACTTACTATCACAAGATATAGATACAATGTTAATTTAAATGGCACAAACCTATGGAGCTAAAACAGTCTCAATAAAGATAAATGCACACACTACATTCACATATGCACAAACAGGATTCATACATGCACACACATGATTCATAGATGCACACACATGATTCATAAATACACACACAGGATACACAAATGCACAGAAAATTCACACATGCACACACAAAAATTTAAAAGCACAGAAAATTCACAAATG